>QJPP01004825.1:0-117181 GCA_003996215.1 Jaltomata sinuosa
AGATACATGAAGCAAAAGATAAACTAAAGCTAAGCTTCGATCGCCAAGAGCTCACCCTCAGCCTGAAGTAGTCCTCAACAGATCTCCAAGCACGAATCACAACGGTCTAACGACGATGGCCCACGCTAGGATCTGCACCCAAAGATGCAGGGTGTAGGGGTGAGCACCAAATGCGAAGCATAAGGTACCCAGTAGGTATCATAGGCCGACTGGGCACATATAAGATAAAAACGTAGTAATAGACAGAATAGAAGCAAGCAGTCACAGAAATCAACGAAAGGTACACAGGAACTAGCCCAGAGGGAAATCAACAGAACCACATATGAGGCTAGTAAGCAGAATATACACACCATAGGCACAGGTGAAAGTAAGAAATAACGCACCTGGGGTCCTTGCAACAACAGTGTATAAAAAATAAGTTTATGAGATGGACGGTATACCGGTAACCTCAAGTGTAAGAAGAAGAGAGAAAGAGTAATGATAGGCATGCTCAGAGACATGAATCAACTCAACTAATCATATCAACCCCAAATCCTGAAACTAACAGTCTAGCAGTAACCAATTTCATACTTAACCGCAACAGGGAACAATTCTGTAAGTAAATCGCAAAAGTCTACCTACAGTCCCCCGGCCGCCCATACAACCGAGGAACACAAATAAGTGAAAACAAACCCTCCGGCATCCCATACTACCGGAGCGTACAATCAACAAACAATAAACAAGGGTGAAGCCTCAAACAATGAATGATATGATGCATGAAGATCTCAAGTGCCATGGTATCTCTATATGTACCTCCTCCAGCGCCGATCCGGCCCAGCAGGTAGGTTCCATGGAAGGACACTACCCGTATACCTCTACTCCACCGTATACCCCTCCTCCGGCACACGCAGCCCGTAGCCCCTGGCCCGGATGGCAAGAATATTCACAAGTTTAAATCAAACCATTTCCAAATTATTTCCATCAAAACGGGCCCCCCGGGCCATGCAAGGTTTAGAAAATAGTGTCAGTAGGCCCGAAGCCAAAACCATAGTAAAACATGGATAAAACCTCTTTATATGCATGGAAATGGTATGATCACACACAATAGCTTCCCAGCAGCTCACAATCAACCTATCGACCCTGCACAGGCCCACAGCTACTCAGCAAGCATAACCAGCCTAGAAGGATAATTCTATGCCCGGGACTCGCGGACATTCCCAAAACCCCACCTTCTATGTTCCAGAGTCAACAAGGCCTCATAGGACCACAAGGGTAAATAAAATATATCAGCAAATACTACAAGCAACGGAGGAACAAAAGTAGGCGGACATGAATAAAGCGGTCGAGGTCTGTGGTACCAACCTAATAATCCAACCCAAGGATGCCCATTAATACAATTTTATTCTACATATGCGGAGTCTAGGGAAAATAAACCGTAACCTACCTGTCGTCCGATGACAAGCTTGAACCTCTCCGAAAAACTCCAAAATGAAATCACACTCGAACTAGGGCTTGAATAACTTGACGTAGATGATTGATTTCCTTCCCGAAATTAAACACAACGTCAAAATATATCTAGTTTCACCTAATTCTCTCCATATACGTATGTAGAAGGTGGCCTTTGCTGCTGCAACATCTCTTTCTAATATATAGAAAATGAAAAGAGAATTAAATGCTGCCAAACTTTGAAAGCTGTGCATATATAATAAGTATGTTGGATGGATTCCTAACTTACCCATTAAACAATTCCATCCACAGCACTTAGTCATCAAATGACTTGTGCAATTGACACCACGTGTTAATGTGGTGTCAATCCAATTATTTCACCCCCCAATATATATCTATTTGGGTATTGCGTAAATTCGTGGTATAATAAATACAACTTTTCAAATATATCATAATTGATAGAAAATTATTTCGAATAAAACCTACTATATTATAATAATAATTTTCAACATAACTAAATTTACTATCTCCGTTAAAATATTACAATGTATAAAAACTTTATAAAATAAATACATATACAATTATATCATAACAAAATATTTTTCATAAACCTTTAAAATATTTGAAAAGTCAATAATAATATAATTTTTACCAAATTCAACTTTTAAATAACATATTTTCAAATGCACGCACGATGCTAATAAAATTCTTAAGCTTAGGCTCGTAATTCACCAACGCACGATTTTGATACTCAAGAATTCTCTCAGGATCCTCCCTGATGTTTTATCACTGTTTCAGAACTGAAATGGCGTTTTAAAATGTGAAGTTGAGGCTTAAATCGAGTTTAACCCGACCCGGTTCGCGACCCGGTACGTAACCCATTTTCTGCCAGACAGTCCGCGGTAAAACAGTCATAACGTTTTACTCCGAGATCAGTTGGACGTGAGGTTTTGTGCGTTGGCAACTAGACTCGTAGACCTTCGATTTGGTATTTTGGGGGACTTCTAACTCTTTATATATTGAGAGAAAAGCCCTGAGACATTTGACCCAAAGTTCAGAAAATTCATTAAAGAACTTACGATAACTTTTGCCGACTTGCTTGGCTTCAAAACTTATAATGCGACCAAACAAATGAGCCCAACACCAAAATACCGGTCCTGACGAGCCTTAAGTGACTTGGGGCTGCTACAAACACGCTCTAACGGCACAAGGAAAACGTATTCGTGGAAATAACCGGAAGAGTCATTACAATATGGTATGTCCGGGTCTTATAATTCTTTATATATTAGGATAAAAGCTTCGAGACATTTGATCTAAATTTTCAAAGATTTTCTTAACGGAATTTACAATAACTTTCCCCGACTTTTATTTTGCAACTTGCTTGACTTCAAAACTTAACATACAACCATTGAGAAATTAAAATACCTCCTAAAAAATCATTTCTAACATATTATGAACTCTTAGTTTTACTCCAAAAGTACGAGTTAATCCAACGTTCGAATGGGCGGGGTGTTACACATACTTTCACAACATCTCAAGCTAACACTGAAGGATCAAAGAATGACATTGTGCTATTGATATACAATTGATCATACACCAGTGACACACAACTTCACATGAAGAAATGAAACAATGTAACCTTAGTGCCCTCATATATCAAAGAATGTCCCACACACATATTTGTAACAAAGAATACGATGGTATAATCAAAGTGCACTCACTCTCACAAAGAAGTTTAAACAATGCATGTGCACATACCATAGGCTTGCCCTCATTTTCCATGCTTTTGTTATTAGACAATCGAACCAGGATCACTGTAGGACTTTGCTTGACTTGTAATGTATGCTTAGGGATGGGTATGGAAGATTTGGATAAGTAACTCAACCCTCCTTTGAAACTACACTTTTCTTTACTTTTACTTTTCAGTCGTTTTTTCTTCCCTTCCTTCATTTCTTTTTCAATCATCTCAAACTTTTATCTCTTTTCTTTTTGTGCTATAGATTTTCTGCATTTTTCTTCTTTTTTTTCTCTTTTTTTCAATGCTTACCACACCCCATTTCTTGTGATAATTTTTCTTTTTTTTTCTTCCCATTTTCCTTTCTGTGTTTCTCAACTTAGACGCTTTGCCTAAGTTTAAGCCTAGTATCTAAGGAGAGATTGGGGCCAAAAAAGGGATCTACTAAAGTCATAATGGGATTGATATCAAAGGTAATCAAAGAAATGACTTAAGGCTCAAATGTGGAATCTAGGGAAATGTATATCATTGGTTTGGTCAATTTTAGGTCTGAGTAGCTTAAAAAAAGAAAGCCTATAATCCTTTCCTAACCTTTCTATCTGACGACAGTAGCAAGACTAACCCAGCAAGTTCTAGATTGCACATACAGAGTAAGAACTCAACTAGAGTACCTCGCACACACATGGCACAAGATTACATTGCTAATTACTCTTTATTCACTTGGAATGTTAGTTTAGTAAAAGTTATCACAATCAATATGCACAATGTCAAAAACTGAGCCTAGCAGGTTAATATATCAATCATGAGGAACATACACAATTTTTTTGGAAGGGTCTCAATTTATTAACAAAACAACATAGGTGTGCTAGTTTATATCATGTCATAGTTCTTCTAGCTAACTCTATCTAACACATCACACATCCTAAACATGCTGGTTCAATTGAAATAAAGTCCTCAGGGAAAAACACAACTAGAAAATCTCAAGGACATGTATACCCAAGGTACCCCTTGGGTTGCCTCCTAAGAAGCACCAAATTTAACATCACGATATGATGTGTGTATCTTGACTACTTAGACTTTACCAAGATAAACATACAAAAATACACGCGCCTCCATCCCACCAGAACGAATCGTGCATTGTCCCTAATACACTAAAAAAATAAAAGCATGGGAGGCGAGAACATACCTGTGGTGCCTAAGCATCATTGTCGGGGAGTATGATTTAGAAATTGTCTTTAGTGAATATTTCAACTTGTAGTCCTTATTTCTTATTTTATTTTTCTTTGTTGTTTTTGTTTTTTATTTTAGGGATGATGGAACAACAAGCACAAAGAGAATTTGAGGATCGATGACTAGTCACAGAAACTGCTGCTGCAACCTTGGCTGGTCATGAGCAAGACCCCTTTGCATCTGATCTACCAAGAGATGATGTTGTTGACATAGAGGCTGAAAATCAATATCATCTTTCCCTTGCACGTGCTGCTACTGCTCGTCAGTAATGAAATATGAATTCTACACGGTATGTTAGGGCTGAAGATGAAGCTGACTATGATGACCACATGGAGCTAGAAGGGTTTACAGGTGAAATCATGTTGCCCCTACTTGGGCAATGTGAAATTTGATGTCACTAGCACCATGTTAAATTTTATTTAGATCAAAGGAACATTCAGAGGCCTAGCAACTCACAATCCAAACAAGCATCTGCTGAATTTTATAGGAGTCTGCAAAGCATATAGGCTGCCGGGTGTTTCTCAAGAGGCCATCAGAGTGACACTTTTTCCATTCTCTTTGACCTGGAAAGCCACTACTTGGTTGAATAAGCTACCATACAAATTGATTACCATATTGGCCGAGCTGACAATGGTTTTTGTAAAAGATTCTTTCCACCATCTTGGATGCTAAAGTTAAGGGATGAGATCACTAATTTCAGGCATTTCCCTGGAGAAGCACTGCATGAAGCTTGGTTGAGGTTCAAAAAGAAGATTAACTAGTGCCCAAAACATAGTCTTCCCAATCATGTGCTACTCCAAAGCTTCTATAGATTATTGGATTCAGTGAACAAGTGTGTAGCTGATAATATTGTTGGGGTACCAGGATGATAAACACTTATGCTCAAGCTACAGTACTTCTTGACCAGTTGACTAAGATAAAAAGGGCATGGAATATGTAAGAGGATAAATTGGTTGGTACTCGGCACTATATTGGCAAGTCCATAACAAATTATACAAAGGATGAAGTGCGAGATCAAGAGATGGATCGGACGAAAACACAACTTAATTTGTTGACAAAGTTTATTGCAAAACAAGATGCTCAGAAAGATAATGTTGTGGGTTTACAGGGCAGAGCACAACGACGAGAAGAGTACTATTCAGACTTAGAAGAGGAGGCAAACTTTCTAAATGATCAGGCGGTAGGTTTCATCCTAATGCTCAAGAGTCTAAACAAGACTCTTGGCATTTGGAGGGGAATCAAGGTTGAACAATTATGAGAGGCGTGACAAAGATTTAGAGAATCAAAGAGATATATATGACTACAGAAACAATAGAAGTGGTGCATATGTGCCACTTGTAGCTAGAAATAATTAGTCATTAGTCAATTAACATGCTAGATTGAGAGTTGAAATGATGCTGAAAAAGTTATAGGCCAAACCAAATCCACTGAAGTTGGGATCAAAGAGATGCATGATGAACTGTCTAACACAAATCAGGTGGTTACTTCCCATTCCACTTCCATAAAACATCTTGAGCTACATTTTAGAAAAAATTCTCCAGTTGCAAATCCATGATAGAGAGGTATGTTGTCGAGTGATACATTATCCAATCCAAAAGATGATAGTCATTGCATCGCGGTTACCACACGGAGTGGTGAGATAAAGTTAAAGGAGAAAGATAAGCATGTAAAAGATGATCAACTGAAAATAGAAAGCTCCCTTGAAGTCCTGGGTGATAGTGAATGAGGCAGGAGAAGAGCAAGAAACTACAGATAGTGATAGACCGGCATCAGTTGAGTTTGAGAAAGATGAAGACATAAAAATCTCCAGTTGATGTAGCAAAAAACTCTCAGGAAAAGGGGAAGGAGCAGGTGATTCCTAAAGTGTTAGAGCCAATTCCTAGATCACCTCCCCCATTTCCCCAGAGACTGAAGAAGAAAGCTAAGGATGGAAAATCTTACAAATTTATTTCTATGTTGAAGCATTTGTCCATGAACATTCCACTAGTTGAGGCCCTATAGAAGATGCCAGGTTATGCCAAGTTCATAAAAGACTTGGTGACAAAGAAGAGAACAATTAGTTTTGAGCCGGCGGATAACTTGCAACATTATAGTGCTATCTAGGACTGTGTCTCCCATGATTTCATAACTTAGTGGGTATAGGAAACTAGTGATACATCCCAGTGATATGCATGCAAAAATTTTGATACGTTATGGTTCAACTGAAGTCCAGTCGACCCATTTAGAAGAATTTTATTTAATCTTTGATCAGTCTCACAAGTGTTGAATTACTAAACATCATCAATTATCTCAAATTGACTATCTTTGGCTGGTCTCAAATCATTAGATGATGGTTAGTAGCCTCAAATCTCTATTATTAATCTATTTTCCTAACCTATTACCTCCTTGGTCTTGCAACTGAAGGTTAATGGCGGGTTCTAATGTTGTACACCGTTAAAAACCAATTAAAGTGAAGAGATTAACAATACATGCATAATCACCATTCAAGAATCACTAATTGTTTAACCTACTTTTGTTAATTCATCATGGTTCTCACAATCTTAGTTATGGTATTTAGAGACTCATGCTTGAGAGAATTATATAATAATTCATAAGACATAACTTACTCATATTAACTATGAAAATCCAAGAACAATAGCAAAAACAGTCTCCAAGAATAAATAAAAACTTCGTACTAATCCTCAAAGTAATGTAAATAGTATCACAATATCGAGTATAGGTCTAAGACCATGTGTAACATATAAAATAAACCCTAAGGAATGTATTTATAGACATAAAATCCTATCCTAAGTCGACTAGGAAAATCTAGCCACTTCAGATTCTATGAGTGGCTCCATGACCCATCGTTTAAATTGATGGCTCATGGTCTTCAGAAGTCAACCATCGATTTGTAAAGTCAAGTAGGAACTGTAGGCTTCTATGGATAGAACAATGGTTCATCGATCCAGTCTATGGCTCATCAATTAACCCATGATTTTGGGATATATTTTTGCACATTCTCTTATCGTGGATTGATGAGTCCCAAGATGGACCCATGAAATACCTTTACAGCTTGTCGACTCAGTTGTTGTCTTTTACTTAAGATTTATGCTTCTACAGATCTTTAGTCAATGAGTCACAGAATGGTCTATGGTTTGAAACCATGGGTTATCAACCCAACCGTCATTCTGCACTTAAATTTCATCCTTGCAGGTTCTGGTCTATGATTCACATGACGAGCCGTGGTTTAGAACCATGACCCATCATCTTCTTACCAGACCTAGACTTAGCCAATTTTCAGTGGGAACTCCAACTTTTGATCGGGAACCTTGTTTTCCTGCACATGACACAAAAACACATAATATCTTACAAATACTTGCTTAAGAACTCACAAAATCCTTCGTTTAAAGCGTTGAGTGTGCCTCAAAATCCAGGCACCTCAGTGAATGTTATGTCCTTAATTATTATACTTGATATGGTGTTGGGGATGGTTATGTACTTGATGGTTATACTGAACATGTCTATAAATGAGGCTTTATTAACTAATAATGTTGATTTCTATGTGAACTTGCGATGTGGGTGAGAATTTACAAGTACTAATGGTAATTGATTAAAGAGAAACGAACGGCTAATGTTATATGTGAGTTTGGGGGAGAACGGGCATAATATTGGGGGCCTTGTGTTCACAATGAAAGGTTTAGAAACACTGCAAAGGTCTAATCTGGCAGGTTGTAGTGGAGTAAGTATGTGATGGTAATGGAAGTGTCACAACCTGAAATCGGGCCATGATAACGCCTACTATAACCCCCAGTAGGCAACCCAAAACCCAAAGCAACGATTATTAACAAAGCCTAACATAGAAAATGTGAAAGCATGATAATAAGATAAATGGACCACAAGTATAGATATATACATAACAATACAAAGTATACAATACGGGCCCAAAGGAGACCAAAAAAGACAATATATATATATATATAAGGAACCAACTCTGGACCTGGTTTCACCGGTACAAGAGTCTCTAAGTTTGAGCATAAGGCTAACTAAACACATGGTTCATCAATTCCATAAACGTTCCTGGGGAATTAGTTAAACCAAAAGACATGACTAGGAACTCATAATGGTCGTATCGAGTCCTAAAGGGAGTCTTTGGAATGTCTACTGCCCTGATCCTCAACTATTGATAACCCGATCTCAAGTCTATCTTAGAAAATACTGCCACAGCCAGTAGCTAGTCAAACAAGTCATCAGTATGCGACATCAAATCCCTGTTCTTGATAGTCACCTTATTCAACTACCTGTAGTCAATACACATACGCAAAGAACCATCTTTCTTCTTCACGAATGGAATAGGAGCACCTCATGGAGACAGATTAGGCCTAATGAACCCCTTACTCAAAAGATCTTGAAGCTTCTCCATAAGGAGCTCAACTTGGAAGGTATCATCTGATATAGCAGAATAGAAATAGACTGAGTACCCAGATCGACATCAATACCAAAGTCAATATCACGATCCTAAGAGACCAGGTACGTCAATAGGAAACACATCAAAAACTCACAAACCACCGAAAATAACTCAAGCAATAGAGTGTCGTCTCTAGTATCACAGAAATAAGAAAGGTAAGACAAAGACCCCTTCCCTACCAACCATTGCACTCCTAGAAATGAAATAACTCTCTTTGGCACGTAGATATCAGTACATTTCCATACAATAGGAGGGATACCAGGCATACATAGAGTGATAGTATTGGTGAAGCAATCCAAGACTGCTTGATAAGGAGATAGCTAATTCATACCTCAGATCATATAAAAATCAACTATATATAACGCAACCAGGTCTACCCATGTGTCATACCCCAACATAGTCACCCCACAAGCTTGGTATACATGATCCACTACTAAGAAATATCCTACTGGGGTAGCTACATGCTTAGACACAGGCAATAATTCACATTCGAACCCCAAACAAGTAGCATAATATACAGACACATACAAAAATATAGACCTTGGATCAAATAATGCAGAAGCTAACTATGATAAACAGAGATTGCACCTGTGATGACAACATTTGAAGACTTAGTCTCTGGTCTACCCGTAAATGCATACATATGGCTCCGACCACCTCGGCCACCTGATCTACTTAGTTGAAAATCACCTTATGCACCTTGTGGACCACCCTTACTACCCTATGCACCACCTCTGGCCGGTGGCACTAGAGCCCAAGGAGCCTAAACCTGCTGACCTTGTTGTCTACCATGCCTGAACCTAGGATAGTCCCTACAAAAGTGCCCCAACTCACCATACTCATAGCATGCTCTTCCCGATGCACCCTACTGTGATGACCCAACTGAATTTGAATTCCTACCACTGCCCTAATACCCAGAATAAGAGCCTCATGAGGTTTGACCTAAACTCTGGCTGCCCTGACCACTCTGAACCAGATAACTTAACTTACTAGCCTATGTGATCTACAATGCTACATATACGAGCCTGCTAGGCAAAAAATACTAGAGATAACCTCTACCGGAGACACCCCTGCCTTTGGTCTGCAAACCACTAAATCCACCTTGATGGCAGGGCCTCTTGTTGCTTCCTCCATAGGCCTCGTGATGAATACCCTCAATAGTGCGAGCATGATCAACCACTATAAGAAATTTAGTCCCTGAAGCCGCTTTGTATCCAAACAAAATAGTAATGCCAACCCTCTGACAAAAAGGCAAACTCGCTCGTGCTCTATAAGAAAAATCAAAGTTGCATGCCTAGACAACTCATGGAATTAGGACTCGTACTCAGAAACTGATATAGAGCCCTTCTCTAATCTGGTGAACGTATACCTCAATCTCTCCTTTAATAAGCGAGGTACATACTTATCCAAGAAGGCCTCAAGAATTGAGCCCAAGTCATTGAAGGTGACCCGGCTGGTCTGCACTTAAGATACGCTCATCACAACTGGTTTGCTGAATACTCCATCTGAAAAATGGTGTAATCAACTCTACACAACCAAACTGAGGTTATACAACCTCTTCTGACAACTCACCAAGAACTCGTGAGCATCCTCTCCAGGGGCTCAAAAAAACCTCAGAGGACCCAACCGAATGAACCTGCCAAGCATCTTCTGCTCCTCAAAAGATATAACCAGCCTAGATGCAATAGGCTAAGCAACCATCGGAATTGGCAATACATCTAAATAGAAAGTCGCAGCAGCCGGCTGTGCTCCTGATCTATGTGCAACATCCTGGGTTAGAGTCTCCTCCTCATCCCTAACATGTGAACCACTTGGAGTACTTGGCAATTTCCCCGCCTGTGACATCTCCTCTAGAAAACCAAGAATCCTAACCAATGTTTCTTGTAGAACCGGTGTAGCTACAAATCCTGTTGAGGCTAGGCTGGCACCATTCCCTCTGATTAATGTTGAACATCCTCCACCTCTACCTCTGGCTCTGGTTATAGTGCCCTAGTTTGGCCCCGAGTTGGCACCACAGCCCATGCCCTACCCTAACCTCTTGGTCTACTTATGCCCCATCCCCTAGCTGAGGCTCTAACTGCAGGCGTAGGGGCCTCGTCCTTGCTTGTTGCTGATCTTATCCAAACCATTTGAGAAAGAATAAAGCAAATAACATTTAGAAGTTAATAGAGTCAAGGACGCACGATAGAGAGTCAAAAAGATAGAATTTTCGTAAGAATGCCCTATAGCATTCCGTGGATAGGATATGGACGTCATCGTATCAATCTGCGAGACTCTACAAGACACATTCTCTTGTACTGTTAAGACCACTGAACCTAAAGCTCTGATACCACACTGTCACGTCTCAAAATAAGGACATGATGGCGCCTACTATAATCCCCTAGTAGGCAAGCCAAAACCCAGAGCAACGATTAACAATAATGCCCAACATAAGAAATGCAGAAGCAGGATAATAAGATAAACTGGACACAAGTATATATATATACATAACGGTACAAAATATATAATACGGTCCTAAAGTAAATCAAGAAAGACAATATATATATACGCACACACACATAAGGAACCAACCCCAGACCAGGTATCACTGGTACAAGAGCCTATAAGTATGAGCATAAGACTAAACAAAATACAACTGTCTATCAGAATACAAAGTAAAAACAGTCAGTCTAAGAGGGAAAGCAGTAAATCTCTATATGTCGGGAGCTCACCACGATCCAAACAACAACAGGCCATGAACGAGAGGTTGATAAAACGGGATGACTCCTACTAGGTTATGCATTAGAAAAAGATGCAGAAGTATAGTATGAGTACCAAAATATGGGGTACTCAGTAGGCATCATAGGCCGATCGAGATTAGAAAACAATATACAATATAAGGAACATGTAGGTAAAGCGCAAATAAAAAACAAAGCTAGAACCTTGTATATAACAGGATATAATGGTGAAGATACTAATAATAATGACAATAATACAATCAAAATACCAATACAAGGAGGATGTGATGCAATGTGGGATGACGCAGTGCAAGATGGGGCCAATGCAAAAAAAGTAAAATCAGGAATGATCCTTTAGGCTGACCAAAATTTAATCTTGGACTCATCAACATATGCAATAAAGTAAATAACTTGGATATATGCTCCTCGAGCCACTCGAGATTGCACCTTGGACTTATCAACAGAAAGTATATGGAGAAAAGGTCTGGAAACATCGCTCGGCCGAGTATAAGAAGTGTTACAGTCCTTGAAACTCAAAAAATATGTGATAATTCAATGGAATCCATTCAATAACTTAAAAACTGTGGGAAAATGCAACAATATCCTTTTAAAACTGAAAAAAAAAATCCTTCAAAATGTACCATGATCCATGTATATAAATGTATGAATATATGCGCACCATCACAGAAAATCGTGTAAATACAATTATGTACACCAATCAGGGTAAAAACACCCTCCAAACAAGTGACACTAAACTAGAGTCCTATCCTGTCCCAAGCCATGGCCTCGGGCCCACAATTTCATAATATATGGAATAAAACATGAAAATGGAGAGGTAAAAGTAAAAACAACAACAAATGTCTACTCTATTAGGAAATCCTCCCATAATTCTATACTAAAGATCCATAACCTAATCACATCAAGGCTACAAGCAACCTAAGCTAAGGATAAATAGGAATTATCATTCTATAGTCCCAAAAAGGACAAATATTCAGAAAAGAGTTAAAGCCTAATTTTATTCTACAACTTAATCCTAATATTCATGAAACCTATAAAGTATACTATATATCTGAGCTAAACGAAAGTAAACTGTGACCTACCTTGGGCCCAAACCACAAACACAAATTGTCACTCGAGAGATTTTCCCTTCCAAAATACCTCGGATCACTGCCATGCTATTACAAATATATTTTACAACTCAAGACGAGACTAACAACACCCATATTTACTATTACAAAATTTTGGCCAAAAATCGAGTTAAAAATTGACATGCGAGGCCGATCGACAAAAATAAAAATAAAAACCATAATTATATTCCCTATAGGGTCATTAAACCATGCACAAATTTTGGGTGCCAATGGGAAACATTTTGGAGTTCAAAACAGCCCCAAAAGCTCACTTGATTAAGAGAATTTTTATGAATTAAGCTATGAAATCAACGGGTTTTTAAGATAGAAAAACACATAAAACTAACGAGAATTAAGCAAGGAATCGTAAGAGACTTACTAGGAACAGGTGAAGGTGAAGAATATCCAAGAAAATGTTTCCTAAGCTCAAAAGGACAAAACATTGGGTTAAAATGGTGAGATAAACAAAGTTGGAGTGTATTGAACTGCCACAGGTACCTTCATCATGAATCCAGGGACCCGTGTCATGATTGCGGGACTGTACCAGGAAGACCCATCGTGATCATGGTGGTCGTCTTTATGATCAGGAGGAAGAAAGATGGACCAGGTCCCAGTGGACCCTTCATCGCAAACTCGATGGACCCTCACGATCGTGGTGGTCCATAATTGTACCATCACAAATGCAAAGGCCACATCACAATTGAAAAAAGAGGAAAGGTAGTTACACCAGCAACTGAAAACCAGCAAAACACCATGTCCAACAAGTTTCTGAATGGATTCTCGAGATTCATTCAAAATTCTGTGAATACAGACTACTCATGCTACCCAACTGGAAATGGTATTTGGGACTCAATGGAATCATCAAAATGACCAACAGAGGTCATCTTGATGAAATGTTGAATGAAGTCAACTCTTTTTCAATTTTGCATAAAAGCCACTAAAGTATTCAAAATGAGTCTGAAAGCCTCGAGACCAAAACCAAAGGTCTCACTTGCCCCAAATCCATGTTCCAGAGCTAACAACACTAACTGAGTTCCCATGTGAGCATGTTTACAGAATGTTTACCAAGGTCAAATATTTCAACTTTGAGAGTTCTAAAATAGGGAAACTCTTCTAAAACCCGATTAAACACTTTGGAAAGCATGCCACCCATCCCAACAAGTCATATAAGTCGTGTAAAAGTGTCATGACCCAAATAATGGATATGCGGGCACCTACTCTAAGAACCTAGATAGGAGAACTCTTACCACCCGATCCAACAAGTAATACGGAAGTCATAATTAACACATAAGAAAGTAACCCTTTTTATTATAAGAAAAACCGTTTGTAATATTCATAGCAGTAAACCATTTACAACTTTAAAACAAACCCTTCCTAGGAACTAGTCTAAACAGGTACAAGAGCTTCTACAGGATAATTACAAGAATTTAAAAGAAGACACAGCTTCCACCATGGAAATGAAGAGTAGAAGCTGCGGGAGATCGCCATTGTCCTGTACCAATGAAACACCATTGATCCGGCAACTAGACTATATCCAAAAAGGTATAGCAAGAGTAGTATCAGTACAAACAACACGTACTGGTAGGCATTATCGGTCGATCTGAATCCACTACATACCATCATATAAGAAATCAAGAGAAAATATGCATAAGTTTAGAATAATCCATTCCTTCAACATCTATTTTTACCATTAATAACTTATTTGTTTTATCCTAAGTCGTCCTAACCATTTCGCTGCCAACTCCACCCCTTGGGACTCTACACCATGACACCTAGGATTCCCCAAGTCATACTGAACACTTAGCGTTCCCAAGTCACACTTGACTCTAAGACTCCCCAAGTCGTATTGAGCACTTAGACTCACCAATTCACACTTAGCACTTAGACTTCCAAGTCACCTTAACTCTAGTCGAACAACCATATCCAGGCCTGGACTACCATAACATTATCTAGGCCAACTACTATGATTGAATAATAAAAAGTAAACCGAACTACCCAATAACTAGACCACATACATTCGCGTTACTACTTCAAGTGCTTAGTCCGCCCGGGGACCTCCCCCCCAGGACTACTACCCAACATATTATAACAGCCAGCAAAAATCTTAGACTCTCAGTCTTCCTTCTAACTTATTGACCATATGAAACAGGTCCACTAACAACTTAATCAAGGAATAATGACGACAACACTTACCCCCTTAAAGTCACCGAAAAACTAAGGATCCCTAGAATAACACCTAAGTGTTAATATGCAATGTCCGGTCCATCCAAGGACCAACCCCGCATTTAAGTGTAACAACTCAACCACTCAAGAAACAATATGCACAATCACACTTTCAACAATTAACTTGGTCCACTCATGGAACCATTCACAAAAATACAATTAACAATGTATAATCAAACCCGTAGAAGGCATGGTACCCAAGCCAACCAACATAGAACCTCACCAGGCATGGTACCTAAGCCAACCATTAGTATCCCATACTAGTAATAGTACCCGAGCCAACCGATATATATACCATACCAAGCGTGGTACCTGAGCCAACCGAATGTCATAGAAAACCAACAGCCAAAAATTAAGTGAACAGAAAAACACTTAAAAAACCAACAAGCAATAACCAAGTTCATTTCACAAAATTGACACCCAAATATTCAGACATTCATAAGTTCATTCCCTAAGAATGCAAACACATATTCACTAAGATAAAGTTACATGAACATACATCGCATTTTGTAAAAAATAATCAGCACCTACCCAAATCGGGTCCATGACCCCAACCTTGAAATCTTGTCCAAAGACAAATTCCTGGTTAACCCTCTAGACACCTAATTAGTGGATATATCATTCCTGGACCCTTTCTTTTCAAACAACACAGTACAGGAAACATTCCCCTAACCTTGAGACTCGAACCCTTCCCGTTCACCCCATTTCCTTTAATTAAAAATATTCTTAGGAGCCCACCTTAACCTGACCACCTATACCCATAACACATCCAGTTTCCAAACTTACCCAATAGTCTAGTTCCCTGGAATCAAGAATCACCCGCAAATTAACAAGTATAACCAAATCCAGACTATAAACATATTACCCCTGATCCCATTATTTACTATTCAACCAAACAGCCAGACCATACAATATTCCTCCAGACTCTGTGCCCGAAGGCCTAAACATGGATTCTCCTGTCATTCTACATAATAGTATGAAATGAAATATAGGTCTAAGTCTACTCAAAAAGAAGAACCTAGCCTACCTGGATGCCAAGAAGCTACAATCTCCATATTCTGGCTCTGTGAAGGCTTTTCTTGATGGAGGACAAGCCCAAAATCCATGGTTTCATACCCTTTTTGCCAGAATCCTTCCTCCCCATGGCTCCTAAGCTTTGGAGTAGTCTAGGAGAGTTTTTAGAGTAACCCTCATATGTTTTTTAACTGAGGAGGAGAAGTCTAAAATAAAAATCATATTTTCTAGTTTATGCCTCCATCATACCGCTATAATGATCGACTGACCACTACAGTAGCGGTGCTACAGCAGAATAATTTCTTCTAAAATAGAGTGATGTCAGCCCGAACGAATTTCAAAAACCCAAAATTTCTGTCATATTAACCCCACATAAGTCAAAACAAAAATTGATGGTTCCCGAAACCTGCGATATGGTGATTCTAAAATAACGATGGATCGGGTTGTTACAATAGATACTAATTTATCCATTGTTTGTTGCCGAACAATCCCATAAGGAAGAGAAGAAGAAACTAGTCTGGGGATCTCACAGTCCCACCTTGACTGCGTAATTAAGATTTTATGTGAAATATCAGAACCCCCTATTTTAGTCACATTTGACTTAATAGGAAAAATATTAGGGTCCCGCTCTAATGAGGAATTCCCTCCCCCGAGCTATCATAAAATTCTTAAAGTAACCTTCTCTGAGTACCCAAGAAATCTGGGGCCTCATAGAACTATCAGAGCAAAAGAATTTCAAAAGACTCGGAAGGAACCTTTACCTTCCCAAAGTTGGACTATCATTTGCAATAGCGGAAATTATACCGCAAAAGAAGTACCGCTATAGTGAGGTGCCAACCGCTATAGTGGTTGGCAATAGTTGAAAAAGTGGGAGAAACGGGTTTCGTTTCCATTCTCCTATATTTTATTCCAAAAGAATACTCTCTTCCTCCCGATCACTTCGCTCCCGACGTCAAAAAAACAAGGTAACCATCCCATTCCCTTACTCATTTACTTTATTGCATGATTATGGATAGGATTATGGTAGAAAATAGTGATTTAGGGTAGATATTGTAGTTGGAGATTGAATTTGAAAATAGGTTGGATTTTTGTCGGATTTGCAAAGAATGGGTGCTTTCTTTATGTTTACAACGCCTCCACAGTATTCTGGGCGTAAGGATTCTGTGGTTTTTGACCTAAAATGGGCTCAAAATGGTGGGGAATGTGAAGGATTGTTCTTGAAGAAAATTTGTGATTTGGGCAAAATTTAGGGGTTATAATGCCTAAATTTTTGCATAAAATAGTGATAGGGCACTTTAAAAGTACTGATCTGGACTTGGAATGTTATAAATGGAGTTTTGGGTCAAGGGGCCCCATTTATGCACCCTTTGGAGTTATCGGATGATAAAGACCGCTATAGCGGAACCCAAACACTATAATGGAGAAATTCCCGCTATTGCGATTCCACTATAGTGGACAACTTTCCATTACAGCGGGAGGCTGCAAAACAGTAGCCTCCCAGGCATGCACTAGAGTTAAATCTTCTTTTTGAAACACATTTCCTCGCGCTTTTACGAGCTCTAACCCCACCTCTTGCTACATTGCATGTTTAACTTACTCCATGGTTGTCGGTCAAGAAAATATTTCCCCTTATGAGAGGTTCCCCGATGATGCTAGTCAGGAGATGTTCTGGGACATCCAGAGGCTAGGTTTTTGTTACGAGAGGACCTTCAAGATGGGAGGGGTGGATGAGAAGGCACCATATTTCTATCGCAGGCTCCATGAGTTCAGCTGGGGACCGTTGGTGGTGGCTCCCCCTCCCGGGCATTCAGGTTGGGTGAGGGAGTTCTATGCCATACTACCCACCGTTCATGGGGATGACCCCAACCCCACTATTCGCATTCGAGGGGTAGATGTCCCTGTGGACTCTCAAAAAATAAATGAGGTGTTATTAGTTCCTCATGTTTCAAACGCGGCATATGAAGACAAGGCTCAATTGTGGGACATGGCATGGCTGAGGGATACCTTTGTGGAGGAGAAGTTAAGGGGTAAGGTCTACTGGTCCAGTGCTGAGGGCATCACGAGTACTTACTTTTCAGTAAGGTTTACTCATACCCATTCCCAGTTTCCAATGTTAACCCTATAAATTCTTCCATGGTCAGAAACAACACCCCAAGACCATTCCCGACACTGCAAAATTCGAAACTTAGCATCACTTTATCATCAAATCAATTACAAATTACAAGGGAAAACTGTTCACCACAACATATTCCTGCTATCATAAAAGAATGACTCCCTCCTTTTTCCCATGGTTTACAACCAACCCGAATCGGAGTTTCCCCACAGTCACAATTCTTGTTCCCTTATCATCTCAACCAATGATAAGTCCCATTCTGAATTGTAATATGAAATTTTCAATCAACACACATGGCAATTTACTAACCAAAGCACATAAAATCAATTTGTGACTCCTGCCAGACCAAAAATATTCACAATAAGGCCAGTAGTTACACACCAACAATTGCAGTCATACAAGTATTACGACACATATAATTTCAAGATTCAAGTTTTAACATAATTTCAAGTCATATTTACTACTCTTTATTTGCCCCATGGATGACTGTTAGTCGATCATCCATGCCTTACCACAGCCCTTAAGGCCAGATACCAATTGGAACCTTCGCAGTTCCAACTTCTCTTGCTTGTGTCACTCCAACCGAAGTCAAATGACATCCCTTACTTCGTTGAGATACCAATTGGAATTGAGAGATACCAATTGAACTCAACCGATACAAGCAAGTAACAATTCGCACGAAAGGAATTAAAAAAAGAGATGATTGCTAGAATGCTTTATAGCTTTCCACAGATTAGATGTGGACGTCAACACACCAATCTGCAGGACTCTATTCGATATTTTTCTATTGTATTGGGAGACCGGTAACCTAGGCTCTGATACAATCTATCACGATCCAACTACAAGGCCGTGCAAGCACCTACTTTAAGCACCTAGATAGGAGAATATTTACCACCTGATCCAACAGGCAATGCGGATGTCATAATTAAAACATAAGAAAGTAACCCTTTTTATTACAAGAAAACCCATTTGCAATATTCGTGGCAGTAAACCATTTATAACTTGAAAACAAACCCTCCCTAGGAGCTAGTCTAAACAGGTACAAGAGCTTCTACAGGATAATTACAAGAATTTAAAAGAAGACACAACTTCCACCATGGAAACGAAGAGTAGAAGATGTTGAAGATCGCCATCATCCTGTACCTATGAAACACCATTGATCCTTCAACCAGACTATACCCAAAAAGTTATAACAAGAGTAATATCAGTAGAAACAACACGTATTGGTAGGCATCATCGGTCAACCCAAATCCACTACATACCATCTTATAAGAAATCAAGAGAAAATATGCATAAGTTTACAATAACCTATTCCTTCAACATCCACTTTTACCACCCTAATATTAGCACTAAAAACTTATTTGTTTTACCCTAAGCCTTCCTAACCGTTCTACTGCACACTCTACCCCTTGGGACTCTACACCATGACACCTAAGATTCCCCAAGTCATACTGAACACTTAGCCTTCCCAAGTCACACCTCACTCTAAGACCCCCCAAGTCGTATTGAGCACTTAGACTCCCCAATTCACAATTAGCACTTAGACTTCCAAGTCACCTTAACTCTAGTCCGACAACCATATCCAGGCCCGGACAACGATGACATTATCCAAGCCAACCACTATGACTCAACAATCAAAAGTGTTGACACCTAATTTTTGTCCTCCATTTATTTTAAAAAATAATAATATATATATATGAAAATATACATTTTGAAATTATCTTTTTCTTTACCTTAGTAATTTGCCACTCATTTTTGAGAAACTATCTCGTAAATATTATTTTTTTATAAATTCAAAATGTTTTGAATATCTACAAATATTTATTTCATGTTTTAAGTTGTTCAAAATTATTTTACGTCAAAATAATGTATTTTTAAATAAATAAACCAATTTTGGTTAATTAAAATTTCTACTCTTGCAAATAAATATTTTTTCATAATTTAGGAAGCTTAATTAGTTAACTAATTACTAATTAACCTTATTTTATTTTATTTTCTTTTAAACCAATTTTTATAAATTAATTAATTTTACAATAAATTGTTTTTAATTGACAATTTGTGGCTAGTTTGTACAAGAATTGGCTACAATTGAAATTGTTAAAATGGCCAATTTGAGCAAAATAGTGACAATCCAAGACCTCTTTTATTAGCCAATCCATGTGTGCCACATAGGCAGCATATGGATTGTGCTTCTTAGCCTTTAATCTTGGCCATCCAAATTTAATCCAACGATCATAGATTTATCAGTTTTTTACCTTATTATATATATATATATATATATATATATATGTTATTTCCTTTTAGTTTTTTTTTATTCAAGATTAATCTTAACCATCCGATCAAACGATCGGACGGTTCAAATCACGGTCAAATCCCCAAAGACCAAAACGTGTATTTCTCTCTCCCCACAATCAATACACGCATTTTATCAATACCAGTGTTAAGCATGTAAACAAAGAGGGAAAGTTACTGATTTTGTTAGTTGAGAATGTTAAAACCACTTTGCTGACTTATTTGGGATTGGTTTATATTTGACGTACTTGTTCTTGCTTTATTAGTCCATACTACGAGTCTAAAAATGAATTTACTTACTTGAGAGAAAGAGTTTATAAATTTGATAAAGAGGGTCTCAAGAATATGTTATCTTGTTAGTTTGCTTTTAAATATGATAGAATTTTAAAACTTAGGGCAAATCTGCCAATATTTGCAGTGAGGATTTTTCTAAGGCTATTTTCTTTGAAACATTTTTTTATTTGGAGTCTTAAACATATCATTTTTTCAAGAGGTTTGTGCTTAAACTAAGGATTAGTAGTTCGATTTTTTTTTGTCATGAGTTGCTTCTTGTTTTCATTTACGTATCAAGTTCTAGGGGTATACGAGATGCTCCGCCTTGCCTGGTCTTGTTCATGTGTAGCTTCTTTTGAGGTAAAATATAGGATATATGTGAAGAGAAAGTTTTGTTTAGGAAAACAAAGTTAACAGTGAAGTTAGTGGATTAAATCGGTAACTTAAACTTTAGTCCTCGTATCATATTTATCATTGTTTTTCTATGGGTGTTGGCTGGTCTCGTTTGAACTAGGAAGAGTTATGTCGACACCATGGTTTTTTTAAGTATTCAAGAGGTTTTGTTGTTAGTTCCTTTTCTTTTTTAAAGACTTGTTGCGATTTCGATAAATGTTTCCACCTTAACATACTAGAGTATCTATGAAAGTTTTAAAATCAACTCGAGATGGTTTCGTATTGAACGCAAGAATTAGAATCTTGTTTTGGTCATCTAAAACTTGGCTAAAGCTGTAGTAAGGGCTGCCTTTAGTGTGAACAATATAAGAAGTTGGTTTGTTCTCAATCGTTAACTTTAGGTCGAGCTTTTTTGTTGAATTGGTATAGTTTCTTTTACATAAAGTAAGTTGCTGATTCGTTTTAAAGGGTGTTGTCCCTACATATGTGTATTTGTGTTTATCACCAAGTTTCAAGTTTAAACAAAAGGGGATAATTTCTTGTGTATTGGCAAAAACAGAGTGCTGGCCATATTTTCATCACTTTGGTTTAAACTCAAGATCAATTCTTTGAAGCATTAACTTAAAAAAACTTATCATAAGCAAATGTAGTAGCTCTTGTTCCTCTTTTGATTCTCCCTTCACTAGTGTTATCTTACCTCTTGAAGTGATCTTTTAAGAATCAATTATGTGTGATCATTGGTGAGTATCTCTTTCTCCAGTAACCCCTTTGTGATGCATAGTACTTCTTCAAGAATAAATTCTTTCTGTTAAAAAATGGAGTACTCATTCACCAATAGTCTCAAGGTTCACATGCTTTTGTTTGATAATATGACAACTTTGACACTATGTTTATCCTTTAAATGATTGTGATACGTGATTTGGTTGCCTAACTATGTTTCATTTTTTATCTCTCTTTATGCATTCTTAGTTTTTTTTAAGTGCATATTTCTAATCCTTATCATCTTTTTTCTTTGTTACATGAAATAACCGGAGAGCTGGAGTTCTCATTTGAAACTCGATTTTGGCCCAAGTTCCTTGGGTCAGCAGCTATTAGTACTCCGCCTTTCGTCAAAGTCGACAGCTTCGGGATCTAGATCGTTAGAAATTAGTTATCTTTGAGGGAACATGGAGTATTTAGTCCTTTCCCTTTATTCCTTCTTTATTGTTTATGCCATTTGACTAACTTTGTATTGTCTAGATGTATTTTACTTGACTTGATTAACGTTTTTTAAGTTCATAGTTCCATCTAGTTGTCTCATTTGGACCGAAATATTTAGAAGTGGCTTTCTTCAACAAGTTTTGTTTAAATCACGTATTGTTGCACTAGTTTCCTTCAATTAATTTGATTACAAGAATAATAAATTAGACAATTGTAGATTCTTTCCTTTAAAACTTGGAGCAAAATCTTTTCAATATTTATAAAAGAGAGCATATTTTTATTTCAATAAAATAACTCGCGGTAAATTTGCGAAAAAATATTAGTTAGTGATTTAATTTATCTCAAACAAACATTAGTCATTCTTAGGCCATAAATTAAAAATTCTTTAGCTAATTTAGGCAAGCCCTTTTTATATTTATTAATAACTCATTTATTTGGATCTGTTTTCCTATTTTTAATCCAATATGTTACAAATATTTTGTTATACTCTACTATATCTATTTTTGAGATTTCAGATTTTTAAAAGCCTCAAAACACAAGGTATATATGTCATATGCTATCTACTACAAGGTATATTTATATTTTTATTTATTCCTTTCCTACTTAAATTATAAGCATCATTTTATCGCAATTACATTTACATATATAATACGTTCTTTCATACTTGACGAATATTTCTTTTCACTTTGCAATTAAAAGTCTTCTTTTTATATGAAATAAATAAATTTTTATTTTTCTTCTCTGCTCAAATTATACCTGCACATTATTTTCATCTATTAACACTATATTTATTTCCTATATGTTTTCATCTATCAAAATCTTATAAATAATAAACCTTTCACATAATTTCTTATACTTTGAATTTGCATATATTTATCTTTATATGTGGTAAACTTTCACAAACTCCAAAATACATATATTTTCACTTTATAATAAGTATACTTGTATAACTAATCTTCAAATTTTTATATGGCTTTTAAATCATAAAGTTCTATATATTTTAATTATAGCTATGATAAAAAATATTACTATTAAACTTTCATATATTTTGACACATACATATACATTTTTTTTCAACTACAAGTATATTATATCTTTTATGTTGTAGTATCATGTCTTATATACCTTGAATTTTCTTAAAATTAATAAAGTGTTTTTATCACCATTTTTTTAGCAAATAATAAACAATAATATTTTTCCAAATACGTTTTCCTAAATTGAGTTTAAGGACTATCTTCGGATAGGCTCTGAGGGATGCTTAACACCTTTCCCTCGAGTAACCAAAACCCTTACTCAGAATCTCAAATGTTTTCAAAAGACCAAAACAGAGTTTTGCAAAAAAATGGTTTTCCTAAGCCTAAGTTTTCCTAAAATTTAGGTGGCGACCCTAAAAAAAAAAAACCAGAGAGTCACAATCACCATACGTTGTGCACTGTTTCGACAGGTTCGAAATAGTGCGTGACAGCGTGGCGACTTTGTTGGGGATTAACTTAGGTTTTTACCTTATCAGACTTAGTTTAGGATTATTATTTGGGATGTTTGTTTATTTTCAGTATTTATTTGCTTTATTTATGTTTATATCATACTTTGTTTGAAAGGACGCAACCCAAATCCAAACTTGCGCTCCTTATTTGTTTGGTAAACACTACTTGTTACGTCTTTCTTACTTGCATTTCTCTATCGAGTCTTTGGCCGTACACATTTCACACACTTTGATTCACGCGGGGGGTTTCATTCCCCCCCAAACCTTCTTTTGGATTCCTTAGTTTCAGAGCCGGTGCAATTAGGTTAGTGTGCTGTCTCGCCGTTATAGTCCCACTCTCGAATCTAGGAGAATACTCTTACTCTAGAAATAGGTCATGTTGCATAGCCTTAGGAGGGACGATCCTGGGAATTTACACCGCATTTAGGAAACTACCCTTGTGTCAACGGGTTTTACATAAAACCCAATGACATATCCTTTTGTGTGAGATTGATGTAAATGATCCAAACTAAAACACATAATGGATTTGGGATAAGCAAATTTATCATACCCTTTACCTTTTCTTTCAGATGAATATCAATCAAAACTTACCAAATATCCAGATGGCTATCTTAGCTCCTGATAACCTAAAAAACGTTGTGGCAGAACATTCGCATAGCTCATGGGGATGAGGTACGAGAGCATTTGGGAGCTTTGTTATCACTTATGGGGGTCCAAGCTGACAAAACCCTCACTACTCTGCTGATGGAATTTTGGAACCCAACCACAGTGACTTTCAAATTCTTGGATTTTGAAATCACTCCCACCTTGGAGGAAATTAGTGATTTTGCTGAACTACCGCTTAGAGGAAAAATGTCGGTACTCCCGTCACCCATAAAAAAGGAAGATTTTCTGAGGCTTTTAGGATTGCACATTTTTCTATCACTGAGAAATGTGGAAGGTGGAAAGGTGAAGATGGATTACCTTTTTGAAAGGTATGGTCATCTTGAGAGCTACGATGAACACCAAGGTGAATTTGCTTGTACCCGTAGACAGTGGGTATATATGCGGCCTAGGGTCTTTGTGTTTGCCTTCTTGGGAACTATGGTCTTCCCAATGAGATTCCATTGCATCGACATTAAAATTTTGCTGATAGTGATGAACGTCTTTGCAGAGCCACAGAGACTTACCTTGGTACACATGATTCTTGCCGAGATATTTCGGTCGTTATCTGCATGAACAAGAGGACATAATTTCCTTGGAGGCTACAATTTATTGTTGCAAATCTGGGTAGTAGAACACTTCTATCGTCATCATCCGCAGATGGATTACTATATTAACGCACGCAGTAGGATTCAGAGTCATAAAGAGCGTATGAGGTATTGGACATATGCACCCACTGGAGAAGAAGAATGGCGCATATTTTTAACTAACCTTACTGGAGATTCCATCCAATGGAGGTATCCTTGGATGACAAGATTGGCCTTCATCAGAACTCGATACTTGTACTTCATCGAGTTGATTTGACTAGGAGGAATCTAGCCATATGCGCCTCTTCGAGTTTTAAGACAGTCTGGCGTTGTCTAGGATATACCATTATGGTCAATCATGGTACTACATGATGATGGTTATGGTGTTGTGATCCCAGCGGCACGAATGATGAACCTGCAAACAAAATGGGATTAAACGATCACATTGCGTATGGAAGGAGAGAGATGGTGCATGCCAGAATACTATGATTGGTGGACTACTGTGAGCCACTTGGCTCAACCAAGTGTAGAAGGGTTCAGAGATTTTGCAGATGTCCAGTGGGTCAAATGGGTTAGGGAAGAAATGCTTCCTCGCATGGAAATCACAACACCGATGTATAATCAAATAGTTATAGAGGAGGATTCAGGGGAACTAGAGGAGGAAGTGGAAGAGGATCCCGAAGAAGATCCAGAAGAGGATCTCGAAGAAGATCTAGAGGAAGAAAATAAGGAAGATCTGGAAGAGGATCCGGAAGAAGACCTCGAGGAAGAGATGGAAGAAAACCCTGAGGAGGGTTTGGAAATCGGTTCCAACTTTTATGATCCTAACGATGGAGGGGTGATGGAGAAAGACTCAGAGCCCAGTATCATCACTCTGCTGGATCTCCAGAGTATCATCTAGCACCACATGATGATAGTAATGATGGTCCTATGTGGCCTTAGGTTATCCTTTCTCATTGTACTTCTTTTTCATATTCCCTAAACGTGCCCCATGGCCGATCCCTATGTATGCCCTCGCGGCCATCCCATGTCTTCCATTTTCAGGCTCCTATCGGCCTATCTATTGTAAGCCTTCGAAGCCACCTTTTGCTTAATGAAAGTCATGTTTATCCCAAATCCTAAATGTGTTCAAAATGGATCATTTATTATCAAATGGTATGCAATGTAGTCCAACCTCTGGCAAAAAAGGGCTCCATATTAGGATGCGTTTCTATGTGAATATCGCCAATTTGGCGTATATATTTGTTATATCTTCCAACATTTCCCAAACTAACATAGTTTCCTTTTTCTTTTCTTTTCTTTTCTTTATATTTATTATAAATCCCCAAAGAAAGTTGATTTGTGTCGATTTGCAAACTGGCGGAATTGCAATACAACCTTCGATCTAAAGGAAAAATGAGCGAAGAATCTACAATGCCTCGGTGGTACCAGTAGATGGCACCGAAAGTTCCCAAAAGCCGATAAATACTCAAAATGATGAACAAATGGCTAATATGGCACAAGAAATTGAGATCCTAAAGGAAGAACTGCGCCAAGTGCGGGACTTGACTAAGCTCACAGCTTCTACCTTCCCCGCTCAATTCCAATTTCCAAATACTGAATTACTTCCAGTCACTCCTGCCAACTTAACAAACCCGCCTAAGCAAACACCACATGTTCCCACTTATGCTAAAGCTATACTTACTCCCCCACTCACTGTTAGGGCTGCACCTAATCTTTCATTGCCTGCTCATAACTTCAATTTTCCAGTTCACCCAATAATGCAGCATATACCTGAGGCACAAGTCACTTGTGAGATACCTGTGCCACCGGTATATGCTACTGAAGCTCCTACTTTCACAACATCCACGACTGTTAAACTAACGTATGAGGTCTATCTGTACATGGGATTGGAGGAGGATGTCCGGTCAAATGAAGAAAGGTCGATAGCAGCTCAACTCGAAAGTTTGAAAAGGGCATCTAAAAATATGCAAGTCATCAGGGGAACTCAGAGCCAGGATTACGATGACCTATGCATCCACCCAGACATCGACATGCCAGTCGGGTATAAACCACCAAAGTTTGATGTATTTGATGGAAAGGGTGATCCTCATGCACACCTAAGAGCTTATTGCGACAAGTTGGTCGGCGTAGGAAGAAATGAGAAGTTGAGGATGAAACTGTTCATTCAAAGTCTATCGGGAGAAGCTTTGACTTGGTACACTCGCCAAGACCCTCGTAAATGGCGTGATTGGCAAGAAATGGCTAAAGATTTCATGAGTCGCTTTAGGTTTAACACCGAAATCACCCCAGACAGATTCTCATTGGCCAATATACAGAAGAAGCCATCAGAGTCATTTTAGGAATATGCATAGCGATGGAGGACTGAGGCTGCTAGGATCCAACCCCCATTGTATGAGGGTGATCTCTCTAAATACTTCATCCGAGCTCAGGAAGGTGTCTACTTTGACAAGATGATGTCAATGATAGGCAAAAAGTTCACAGATTTGGTCAAGATGGGAGACTTTATTGAGAAAGGTATTAAGTCTGGAAAAATTTAGTCTATGGTCGCATTGCAAGCCGCAAGTAAGGCCATACAGTCGGGTTCCATTGGTGGTATCAAGAAAAAGAAAGAAGAAGTCTCAGCCGCCACACCATACTACCAGCATGGAGGATCATCCCATCGATACCCTAACAACCCTCAAATTAATGCACATGTTCCAGTATATATACCCAGCCATATTATAATCCACCTCGAGCTCCAGTACACCAAAATCTTCTGAAGCCATATGCCCCTGTCCAAGCTCCAGTTCACCAAAATAGACCAGCATATGCACCAAGACCACGTCCTAATCTTGAAGGCAAAAATACCCGCACCTACACCCCTATTGCCGAGCCTTTGGCTCAATTATTTGAAAGGTTGAGAGTAGCAGGATTGTTGCAGTCGGTTGAGGGAAGAATCCCTGATCCGATCCCTCGAAGCTTTGATGGAAACAAGCGATGTGCTTACCACTCGGGAGTCCAAGGACATGACACGAAAGAGTGTTTTGGCTTGAAGAATCAGATCGAGTCTCTTATCAGAACAGGAGTAATCAAATGCACCGCCGCTCCTCCAAATGTGAAAAATAACCTTTTACCAAATCATGATAATCGAGAAGTCAACATGATTACCCTGGAGGAGGAATATGACTTGGAGGGAGCTATTATGCCTGCTTGGAACACAGAAGAAGTTTCCGCTACATCTCTAGTGCAACCTTTTATCACAGTTCAGTTGAGAGAGCCTTTGACTGTTCAAACCTACCTGCCAAGATTCGTGGTAACCACTATCACCATTGGGAAACTCGACTATGACACTAAAGTGGTCCCATAGGACTATCAAATGGAAGCCAATGGCAAGACGACGAACGCTGATGTGGCTCACGAAATGACCAGGTCAGGAAGATGTTATGCCTCGGAGGATCTAAATCGAGGGGTCCCTGGGAAGGAACAAAATCCAAAGAAAAACGTTACTGATGTTGAAGCCACAAACTTTTGGAAGAAGATTCAGTGCAAGGATTATTCAGTGCAAGGATTATTCAGTTGAGGAACAGCTAAAGAAGACTCCGGCCCATATTTCCATTATGTCCTTGCTTATGAGTTCTGAAGCCCATAGGAACACTTTGGTACAAGTTCTGAGCGAAGTTAGCATACCAAAAGAGACTACAAGTGACACGCTAGATGCAGCCAATGGAAGAATGATGGAAGCAAACAAGATCTCTTTCCACGATGATGAACTACTGGCAGAAGGGGTTGGTCACAATAAAGCATTTCACATTACGGTCAAATATTGTGACAAGATCGTGACTAAAGTTTTGATTGATGGCGGTTCTGGATGCAATATCTGCCCTTTCACCACCTTGAGAGATTTAGGTGTAAATATGGGAGAGATAAGGGAAAGTCGTGTGAAGGTGAGAGCTTTTGATGGTGCACAGAGAAGCATCATTGGAGAAATCTATCTCTCGTTGCAAGTAGGGCCAGCTGAATTTCCCATTTTATTCCAAGTGATGGATGTGTCATCTAACTACAACTTGTTACTAGGAAGGCCATGAGTCTATATGGAGAGAGAAGTTCCCTCCACGCTCCATCAGTGTGTGAAGTTTGAGTGGGGTCGCACCAAAGTTACCATTAATGGGGAGGTAAGTAACCCCATCTATTCCGTGAATTCTATTCCAGTCACCGATGAATTGGATGGAGCTGATTTCCATGCTCTGAAGATCATGCGAGCTGTAAGAATGGATGAGAAGTAGAGCCTGTTGAGGTGAGTATGCCGAGAGCATCAAAGATGGTTACATCAGAGATGTTGAAATATGGGTATCAGCCAAAGACAGGACTCTGACCTAAGGTTGATAGTATAATTGAACCAATCCATCTGAAACATCAGAAGGGTACTGCCGGACTTGGATATGAGCCTATTGTGAAAGAAATCCACAATGCAAAGTTTGGTAAGATGGTGTTCGTGCCAGGACAAGTTCCAATTCCAGATGAAGCACTTGATGAAGATGTCCTTGAGGGAATAGGAAATGTGTTTGTGGCCGTGATCGATGATGGACTGGAGATAGGTATCAAGGAGTTGACTATCCGTGATGTCGAGCCTGTAGAAGTCTTGCAGAACTAGACCATCAGCCCATCCCTATTTCGACAGGAGTCCTGGTAGTATGGAAATGTAGTTTTATTTCAAAATGATTTTGCATGGTCAGTTGAGGTTTGAATCATGATTGAACCCTTTTGCTACTCGCCTCTTCTAAAAATCTAGAATGCTTTTCAATAAAAAGTCTCTATTTTCGTAAAATTATCTTTCTTTTGTTTAGAATAACTATTTATTTTTAATCATCTTTCATACTTTTCAGTGCTAATATTAGTAAAAATCACCGTACAATGGTTATGACATGTAGCGTATCCATTGAGCAAAGTATGATCCATGAACAGGACTATGAAGAATACGATGAAAGTATGATGCCTGAAAATCTACCTCAGGAGATCGAGCAATTTAAAAGTCGGAAAAAGCCCAATATGGATGAAACTGAGGTTGTCAACTTTGGAGATGAAGAAACAGTGAAAGAAACACGAGTCAGCATACACTTGGAAGATGAAAGAAAACGAGAATTTATTGAATTGATCAAGCAATAGGTTGATGTGTTTGCTTGGTCCTACGATGACATGCCAGGATTAAATACTGATATTGTCTCACACAGGCTACCAACTAATCCTTCTTTCCCGCCTGTGAAGCAAAAGATGAGGAAGTTCAAGCCTGATTTGAGTTTAAGTATCAAGGAGGAGGTATCTAAGCATATCCAGGAAAATGTTGTGAGGGTTACGAATTACCCTACATGGTTGGCCAACATCGTTCCAGTACCAAAAAAGGATGGGAAAATTAGGATATGTGTAGACTATCGGGATCTTAACAAAGCCAGTCCTAAGGATGATTTTCCTCTCCCAAATATTCATATACTCATTGATAATTGTGCAAAGCATGAGTTGCAATCGTTTTTCGATTGCTTTGCAGGATATCACCAAATCCTGATGAATAAAGATGATGCGGAGAAAACAGGATTTATCACTCCATGGGGAGTGTATTGCTAAAGAGTGATGCCATTTGGACTCAAAAATGCTGACACAACCTATATGAGGGCCATGACTACCCTCTTCCATGATATAATTCACAAGGAGATTAAGGTGTACGTGGATGATGTCGTTATCAAGTCCAAAAGGAGTTCGGACCACCTAGAGGATTTACAAAAGTTCTTTGAGAGGGTGCGGAGATACAATTTGAAATTAAATCCACCAAAGTGCACATTCGGAGTTCCTACTGGAAAGTTACTCGGGTTCATCATTAGCAGGAAAGTCATAGAGTTGGATCCATCAAAAATCAAGGCGATCCAAGAGTTACCTCCACCCAAGACCAAGAAGGATGTGATGAGCTTTTGGGAGAGACTCAATTACATCAGTCATTTCATAGCTCAGTCCACAGTAATCTGTGAACCCATATTCAAGTTGCTAAAGAAATATGCTGCCACAAAATGGACAGAAGAATGCCAAAGAGCTTTTGATAGAATCAAGGAGTACTTGTCCAACCACCGGTACTAGTCCCACCAAAGCCCGGGAAGCCATTGCTACTGTATCTATCCATCATGGATGGAGCATTTGGATGTGTGTTGGGACAACATGATGACACAGGAAAGAAAGAGCAAGCCATTTACTACTTGAGCAAGAAGTTTACACCATACGAGGCAAGATACTCCAATTACACCATACGAGGCAAGATACACCTTGTTGGAGTGAACATGTTGTGCTTTAACCTGGATTGCGCAAAAGTTGAGGCAATACCTATCAGCATACACCACGTACTTGATCTTAAGAATGGATCCACTCAAGTACATCTTTCAGAAACCAATGCCTACTGGGAAACTAGCAAAGTGGCAGATTTTGTTGAGTGAGTTTGATATTGTGTATGTGACACAAAAGGCCATCAAAGGACAAGCTTTGGCCGATCACCTCACAGAAAATCCGGTGGATAAAGATTATGAACTACTCATGACCTACTTCCCTGATGAAGAAGTATTATTTGCAAGAGAGGACATCTCAGAGTTATATGATGGATGGAGATTGTTCTTCGATGTAGCATCAAATTTCAAAGGAGTCAGGATTGGAGCAGTCTTGGTTTCAGAAATGGGTCAGCACTACCCAATCTCGGCTAAGATTAGATTTCCTTGCACGGACAACATGGCAGAATATGAAGCATTTATTCTATGACTTAGGATGGTTGTGGATATGAACATCAAAGAGCTTTTGGTAATAGGTGATTATGACTTATTAGTTCATCAGGTTCAAGGAGAGTGGGCTACCAAGAATGTCAAGATCCTTCCTTATCTTGAATGTGTGAAGATAGAGTTCAAACATGTCCCTCGGGTTCAAAATGAGTTTTCTGACACTTTGTCTACTCTATCCTCAATGATCCAGCACCCGGACAAGAATTATATCGACCCTATTGAAGTGGAGATATGTGATCAACACGTATACTATTTTCACGTAGATGAAGAGTTTGATGGAAAGCCATGGTACCACGACATCCCAAGGTTGCTCGAAGCAGGAGAATATCCAGGAAATGCCAATAGCAAGCAGAAGCGGACTTTAAGGAGAATGACCAATCATTTTTCCTTAATGGAGAAATCCTATATAGGAGAACTCTGGATTTTGAATTACTAAGGTGTGTCGATGCAACGGAAGCAACAAGACTATTAGAGGAAATTCATGCAGGGACATGTGGACCCCATATGAATGGATTCACTTTAGCAAAGAAGATTTTGAGAGCTGGATACGTTTGGATGACTATGGAGAGGGATAGCATCTGGTATGTGCAGAAGTGTCATCAGTGTTAAGTTCATGGAGACTTCATACGTGTTCTGCCAAATGAGCTCAATGTGATGTGTTCCCCTTGGACATTTTCCACTTGGGGCATGGATGTAATTGGACCCATAGAGCCTCCAACATCAAATGGACACTGTTTCATCCTGGTAGCTATCGACTATTTCACAAAATTGGTTGAAGCTTCAACGCACAGGGCAGTAACTAAGAAGGTGGTAGCAAATTTTGTCCGCAATAACATAGTTTGCCAGTTTGGAATTCCAGAGTCAATCATAACAGATAATGGGACCAATCTTAATAGCAATCTCATGAGAGAGAATTGTGAAAGGTTTAAGATCTCTCACCGAAACTCCACAGCATATTGGCCACATATGAATGGAGCAGTTGAGGCCACAAACAAGAACATCAAGAGGATCTTGAGGAAAATAGTGGACAGTAACAGAGAATGGCTTGAGAAGCTGCCATATGCTTTGCTCGGCCATCGCACCACAATCAGAACATCCACTGGGGAAAACTCCCTACATGTTGTTCTATGGTTCGGAAGCAGTGATACCCGCAGAAGTGGAAATACCTTCCCTAAGAATCATCCAAGAGGTTGGTCTAGATGACGCAAAATGGGTTCGTAGCAGGATTGAACAGTTAATGCTCATTGATGAGAAGAGACTGGATGCAGTCTGTCATGGTCAACTCTATCAAAACAGAATGATCAAGGCGTTCAACAAGAAAGTCAAGCCTCGATGATTCACACCAGGACAATTAGTATTAAAGAAAATATTCCCTCACCAAGATGAAGCTAAGGGGAAATTTACGCCAAATTGGCAAGGTCCCTACATGGTTCACCGAGTGCTCTCAGGCAGAGCAGTAATCCTTGCAGAAATGGATGGCACAGTGAGCACGAAGCCGATCAATTCAGACACAGTCAAGAAGTACTACATTTGACGACAATAGGACTAGTTTTTATTTCCTTGTAATTTTGCATTTTTCTCTAATGTAAGAGATCTACGTATTAGCCTGACTTCCCATGGTGGGATACGTAGGCAGCCCACATCGGGTCCAGTCTCCCTTAGAAAAACCCAAAAACATCATCTTTCATGTATGCAGAACTACGATTGACCTGAATTCCCTCGGTGGGATACGTAGGCAATCCTCATAGGATTTGGTCCCTTCATATTTTCTATTTTCCCTAATGTATTTGAACTACGTTCTAACCTGATTCCATTTGGATACGTAGGCAGCCTGAGTCAGGCTCGGTCATTGCATCACATATTTTTATCCTTCCTAATGTACTTGAACTATGTTTTGACCTGATTCTACTTGGATACGTAGGCAGCCAGAGTCAGGCTCGGTCAATGCATTACATATTTTAACCCTTCCTTGATATCCCCGAACTACGTACAGACTTGATTTCTATTTGGGGATACGTAGGCAACCTAAAAGGTTCGGTCATACCCTTAGGAAAACCTTCCCCCCTATTTGTTACATACCTTCAGAGTAATCACAACATCTACAAAGAGATAGAGGAACATCACCAGAAGCTGAAGCTACAAGGAGACTACATTTGGACGTCCTCGACGAATGAAAAAGCTCGATTGGATTTCGGAATATATCATAATCTAAAAAATGATGAATAATTACTATATATATGTGCCTAGTATATACAAAATATACTTAATATTTTCTAAAAAAAATACTTTTCAAATATTTTACTACCTTTCCACCTATCGAGTCTCCGGAATAGGAAATTATGAGCGATCGAGGAGGTTTTAAAGGGATCTAATGACCGAGTCTCCGGAATAGGAAATCACGAGCAACCGAGGAGGTTTTGAAGGAATCCAGTGACAAGGCCAGGGTCCACAAGTCGACACAAATCAACACCCCTCCCAAAACTAAGAATTTTTCTTTGAGCACAGGAAGACAGGAATCAAAAGGACGACGTCAAATCAAGCTCCTGGACATTATCAGAGATATCATTCGACTATCACAACACCATAAGCCAACTATTCTTTCGCTACTCTATTTTGAAAATACTTTATCCTGGTTCTTACTATTCTGAAAGGTTTTCATTTATGTCTTTGCAGGTACGTCCGAGATCCGGATCAAGTATCAAAGATAGAGGGCCCTCATAGGACAAATAGGATAGTTTATTTCTTTCCAATAAACTCCGCCAATCGGAGCCATCCATCTGACTTCATTGAATAAACTCTGCCAATCGGATAATGTCATCTAACTTCATCAAACTCCGCCAATCAGATGCTGCATATAAGCAAATTTTGTCAAGCTCCGCCAATCGGAGGCTGTATATAAGCAAATTTTGTCAAACTCCACCAATCGGAGGCTGTATGTAAGCAAATATTATCAAACTCCACCAATTAGAGCCTGTGCATAAGCAAGCAAAATGACGCTCCACCGATGGGAGCCTGTACATAAGCAAGCAAAGCGACACTCTACCAAATCAGAGAATTGTATATCAGGAAGCAGAACACGCTCCGCTAATCCGACACTGCATCATAGAAAACGTCATTAGAAATCTACCAATTAGAAGCATGCATGCTAGTAACATCCTCATTTTGCATTAAAGACTATTCCACCAGACGGAGATTTTTTGACTGATTCACCAGATGAAGGCTTTACTTTCAAGTGTTGCCCGGCCAGTCGAGAGGCTTTACTTCCAAGTGTTGCCCCGCCAGTCGAGAGACTTTACTTTATGAGTGTTGCCCCGCCAGTCGAGAGACTTTACTTTACAAGTGTTGCCCCGCCAGTCGAGAGGCTTTACTTTCAAGTGTTTCCCCGCCAGTTGAGAGGTTTTACTTTCAAGTGTTCCCCCGCCAGTCGAGAGGCTTTACATTCAAGTGTTGCCCCGCCAGTCGAGAGGCTTTACTTTACGAGTGTTGCCCCGCCAGTCGAGAGGCTTTACTTTACACGTGTTGCCCCTCCAGTAGGCTTTACTTCACAAGTTGCTTTGTCTACATTACATTCACTCCACAAAACAAAGACGTCGATAATCATTTGAATATCTACACTCTACTCTTTACATTACAATTTAAATTTACAGTTTTGAACTGCAACAGGTACTTTGTGATCTTTTTTTACCTGTTTTGCAGGACAACGCATTACAACGTGGAACTACCCTCTAAGCAGCAAACTGGGGCAAGCTAGCGGAATGTCAAGCATCCCTAGCTACGTCAAGAATTTCTCTTCAGGACTCAACTTAACTCAATTCGAACTTGCTTCTATATTCCATAACTTTTCTTACATCCCAGTGTCATCATAACTCGACACTGGGGCAATTTTTGAGAGTCTGTGACCATTTTCCTACCAAAATCCTCAGTAGAAATTGCTACGGAGGGTTTCTCATTCTAAGATTTCTTTTAGAACTACATTTTGCCTGATTCCCACATCAAGGGATATGTAGGTAAGCTTGGTCTAAGCGCGGTCGTATCCACTCCATTCATGCTAAAATCCTATCGAAGGATCTCATTGTTATCATAATTCGACACTGGGGCAAATTTTGAAGTCGATCAAAATTTGCTATGATTCTATTCTCTCGAACTACATATGGCCTGACTTCTCGTGAAACCTGAGATATGTAGGCAGCTCGAAAGCCTGAGCTCGGTCATAACTTTCCAAAAACTCATGTCACTTTTTGCTTAAAAAATATTTTGCTGGTCGGAAAAAATTGGGATGTGTCAATATTTCTTTGTCCATGCCTTCTCTGCTTTCATACATGGTCAAAGAAAGGGACAGCTGTTGACACCCAATTTTTGTCCTCCATTTATTTTAAAAAATAATAATATATATATGAAAATAAACATTTTGAAATTATCTTTTTCTTTACCTTAGTAATTTGCCACTCATTTTTGAGAAACTATCTCATAAATATTATTTTTTTATAAATTCAAAATGTTTTGAATATCTACAAATATTTATTTCATGTTTTAAGTTGTTCAAAATTATTTTACGTCAAAATAATATATTTTTAAATAAATAAACCGATTTTGGTTAATTAAAATTTCTACTCTTGCAAATAATTTTTTTTTCATAATTTAGGAAGCTTAATTAGTTAACTAATTACTAATTAACCTTATTTTATTTTATTTTATTTTAAACCAATTTTATAAATTAATTAATTTTACAATAAATTGTTTTTAATTTGATAATTTGTGGCTAGTTTGTATAAGAATTGGCTACAATTGAAATTGTTAAAATGGCCAATTTGAGAAAAATAATGTGATAATCCAAGACCTCTTTTATTAACCAATCCATGTGTGCCACGTAGGCAGCACATGGATTGTGCTTCTTAGCCTTTAATCTTGGCCATCCAAATTTAATCCAACGATCATAAATTTATCAGTTTTTTACCTGATTATATATATATAGATATATGTTATTTCCTTTTAGTTTTTTTTTTATTCAAGATTAATCTTAACCATCCGATCGGACAGTTCAAATCACGGTCAAATCCCCAAAGACCAAAACGTGTCTTTCTCTCTCCCCACAATCAATACACACGTTTTTCTCAATACTAGTGTTGAGTCCTTTTCTCCATTTCCCAAAATACATCAAAGTTCAAGAAAACTTTTCTCTTCTCTCCTTCTTCCTCTTCTCCACCATCCCCAAATGAGAAACCCTAGACTAGTCGCGTCGCCCCCTAGCCGCTGCCCTCGTCTGCCACCTCTGCCGAGATTCCCCCCATTTCAGCCATTCTCAACTCGTGATTCCAGGATCGCCAGCAAATCAGTTCCAAATCGGTACAATAACACAATTTCAATTTCAAATACGTCATTAAACACCTCTGCGATTTTTGATTTACCAAGTACAAAGGATCAACTTCTCAGAGATTGGATTCAAATTTCAAATCTTCTCTCTCTTTTGTAACATTTTTTGTTAAGTTTTGGGTTTCAATCCGGACTTTCAAGTCCAGATTTTTACTATAAATAGTGGGTCTTTTAGCCCAACTTGGACACAGAGTTCATACACAATTCACATTCAGAGATTGAGACAACAGCGAGTTAATACACATTGGCTGCACAATTGAGAGAATAGGCAGAGTTTATTGGAAAATAGGTAAGTGTTTACATTCAAGAATCAGTCAGTAATAGTCTTTACTTTGGTGTCGAGTTCAATCTTTAAGTTCGAGTTTCTTGGCCGGAGAACTTGACGTTGATGCCCCTGTTTTGCTGCCCAACACAAGGTAAAAAAAATCCTTCCTTTACTTTAATTTATGTTTTCTTTTATTTCGTGTGATATATTTTCGTAAAGAGGAGTATATGAATGTCTCGTTTGGTTTTGTTCATATCCGTATGTGGCTGATTTTGCAGCCAAAATATGTGCTATGTGTGAAGTTTAAAGTCATCTCTTTTCATTCCTAGAATAGTAAAATGTGAACATGAATGTGAAGTTAGTGAAGTAGGAAATAGAGTTAAACTTCATGTCTTTCTCCATCTGTTTCGATCTCAAACATCTTGATAATTATTTTTCAGATTTTTAAGAAATCAGTAGCCTATTTTTTTTAATTACTGAGTTTGTTCTTGTTTCCTTTAAGTGTGAACGTTTGCTATGACTAGACACGGGTTAGCCGAAAAGCTATTGATCAAAGTTCTTTGTTATCTTTAAAGCTTTTAAATTTTTCGATTTGCCCAAGTCGGGTTTTCTTCGAGCATTGAATAACAGTTGTATGTGTGAACTGTTTGGTGATGGATTTTATTTCTTTTTTTTAGAATGGTTTAGTAGTTTTTCTATTTGATGAATTAAGCCTAAAACGGAGAGTTTTAAGCATGTAAACAAAGAGGGAAAGTTACTGATTTTGTTAGTTGAGAATGTTAAAACCACTTTGCTGACTTATTTGAGATTGGTTTATATTTGTCGTACTTGTTCTTGCTTTATTAATCCATACTACGAGTCTAAAATATGAATTAATTACTTGAGAGAAAGAGTTTATAAATTTGATAAAGAGGGTCTCAAGAATATGTTATCTTGTTAGTTTGCTTTTAAATATGATAGAATTTTAAAACTTGGGCAAATCTGCCAATATTTGCAGTGAGGATTTTTCTAAGGCTATTTCCTTTGAAATATTTTTTTATTTGGAGTCTTAAACATAGCATTTTTTCAAGAGGTTTGTGCTTAAACTTAGCAGTTCGATTTTTTTTTTGTCATGAGTTGCTTCTTGTTTTCATTTACGGATCAAGTTCTAGGGGTATACGAGATGCCCCGTCTTGCCTTGTCTTGTTCATGTGTAACTTATTTTGAGGGAAAATATAGGATATGTGTGAAGAGAAAGTTTTGTTTAGGAAAACAAAGTTAACAGTGAAGTTAGTGGATTAAATCGGTAACTTAAACTTCAGTCCTCGTATCATATTTGTCATCGTTTTTCTGTGAGTGTTGGCTGGTCACGTTTGAACTAGGAAGAGTTATGTCGATACCATGGTATTTTTTAAGTATTCAAGAGGTTTTGTTGTTAGTTCCTTTTATTTTTTAAATACTTGTTGCGATTTCGATAACTGTTTCCACCTTAACATACTAGAGTATCTATGAAAGTTTTAAAATCAACTCGAGATGGTTTCGTATTGAACTCAGGAATTAGAATCTTGTTTTGGTCATCTAAAACTTGGCTAAAGCTGTAGTAAGGGCTGCCTTTAGTGTGAACAATATAAGAAGTTGGTTTGTTCTCAATCGTTAACTTTAGGTCGAGCTTTTTTGTTGAATTGGTATAGTTTCTTTTACCTAAAGTAAGTTGCTGATTCGTTTTAAAGGGTGTTGTCCCTACAAATGTGTATTTGTGTTTATCACCAAGTTTCAAGTTTAAACAAAAGGGGATAATTTCTTGTGTATTGGCAAAAACAGAGTGCTGGCCATATTTTCATCACTTTGGTTTAAACTCAAGATCAATTCTTTGAAGCATTAACTTAAAAGAACTTATCATAAGCAAATGTAGTAGTTTTTGTTCCTCTTTTGATTCTCCCTTCACTAGTGTTATCTTACCTCTTGAAGTGATCTTTTAAGAATCAATTATGTGTGATCATTGGTATCTCTTTCTCCAGTAACCCCTTTGTGATGCATAGTACTTCTTCAAGAATAAATTCTTTCTGTTAAAAAATGGAGTACTCATTCACCAATAGTCTCAAGGTTCACATGCTTTTGTTTGATAATATGACAACTTTGACACTATGTTTATCCTTTAAATGATTGTGATACGTGATTTGGTTGCCCAACTATGTTTCATTTTTTATCTCTCTTTATGCATTCTTAGTTTTTTTTAAGTGCATATTTCTAATCCTTATCATCTTTTTTCTTTGTTACATGAAATAACCGGAGAGCTGGAGTTCTCATTTGAAACTCGATTTTGGCCCAAGTTCCTTGGGTCAGCAGCTATTAGTACTCCGCCTTTCGTCAAAATCGACAGCTTCGGGATCTAGATCGTTAGAAACTAGTTCTCTTTGAGGGAACATGGAGTATTTAGTCCTTTCCCTTTATTCCTTCTTTATTGTTTATGCCATTTGACTAACTTTGTATTGTCTAGATGTGTTTTACTTGACTTGATTAACGTTTGTTTAAGTTCATAGTTCCATCTAGTTGTCTCATTTGGACCGAAATATTTAGAAGTGGCTTTCTTCAACAAGTTTTGTTTAAATCACGTATTGTTGCACTAGTTTCCTTCAATTAATTTGATTACAAGAATAATAAATTAGACAATTGTAAATTCTTTCCTTTAAAACTTGGAGCAAAATCTTTTCAATATTTATAAAAGAGAGCATATTTTTATTTCAATAAAATAACTCGCGGTAAATTTGCAAAAAAATATTAATTAGTGATTTAATTTATCTCAAACAAACATTAGTCATTCTTAGGCCATAAATTAAAAATTCTTTAGCTAATTTAGGCAAGCCCTTTTTATATTTATTAATAACTCATTTATTTGGATCTTTTTTCCTATTTTTAACCCAATATGTTACAAATATTTTGTTATACTCTATTATATCTATTTTTGAGATTTCAGATTTTTAAAAGCCTCAAAACACGAGGTATATATGTCATATACTATCTACTACAAGGTCTATTTTTATTTTTATTTATTCCTTTCCTACTTAAATTATACGCATCATTTTATCACAATTACATTTACATATATAATACGTTCTTTCATACTTGACGAATATTTCTTTTCACTTTGCAATTAAAAGTCTTCTTTTTATATGAAATAAATAAATTTTTATTTTTCTTCGCCGCTCAAATTATACCTGCACATTATTTTCATCTATTACCACTATATTTATTTCCTATATGTTTTCATCTATCAAAATCTTATAAATAATAAACCTTTCACATAATTTCTTATACTTTGAATTTGCATAGATTTATCTTTATATGTGGTAAACTTTCACAAACTCCAAAATACATATATTTTCACTTTATAATTATTATACTTGTATAACTAATCTTCAATTTTTTATATGACTTTTAAATCATAAAGTTCTATATATTTTAATTATAGCTATGATAAAAAATATTACTATTAAACTTTCATATATTTTGACACATACATATACATAATTATATCTTGTATGTTGTAGTATCATGTCTTATATACCTTGAATTTTCTTAAAATTAATAAAGTGTTCTTATCACCATTTTTTTAGCAAATAATAAACAATAATATTTTCCCAAATACTTTTTCCTAAATTGAGTTTAAGGACTATCTTCGGATAGGCTCTGAGGGGTGCTTAACACCTTCCCCTCGAGTAACCAAAACCCTTACTCAGAATCTCAAATGTTTTCAAAAGACCAAAACAGAGTTTTACAAAAAATGGTTTTCCTAAGCCTAAGTTTTCCTAAAATTTAGGTGGCGACTCTAAAAAATAAATTTTAAAAAAAATAACAGAGAGTTACAACCACCATACGTTGTGCACTGTTTCGGCCGGTTCTAAATAGGGTGCGACAAAAAGTAAACCCAACTACCCAATAACTAGACCACATACATTCGCGTTACTACTTCAAGTGCTTGGTCCGCCTGGGGACCTCCCCCCAGGACTACTACCCAACATATTATAACAGCCAGCAAAAATCTCAGACTCGCAGTCTTCTTTCTAACTTATCGCCCATATGAAACAGGTCCATCAACCACTTAATCAAGGAATAATGACGACAATACTTAACCCCTTAAAGTCACCAGACCAACTAAGTATTCTAGACCAACACCTAAGTGTTAATATGCAATGTCTGGTCCACCCAAGGACCAACCCCGCATTTAAGTGTAACAACCCGGCCACTCAAGAATCAATATGCACAATCACACTTTCAACAATTAACCTGGTCCACTCATGGGACCATTGACAAAAATACAATCAACAATGTATAATCAAACCCGTACCAGGTGTGGTACTCCAGCCAACCAACATAAAACATGTACCAGGCGTGGTACCAGAGCCAACCGTTAGTATTCCGTACCAGGCATAGTACCCGAGCTTACCGATATATATTCCATACCAGGCGTGATACCCGAGCCAACCGAATATCACAGAAAATCAACAGCCAACAATTAAGTGAATAGAAACACACTTGTAAAACCAACAGGTAATAACCAAGTTCATTTCACAAAATTGACACACAAATATGTGGACATTCATAACTTCGTTCCCTAAGCATGCAAACACATATGTCACTAGGATAAAGTTACATTAACATATATTGTATTTTGTAAAAAAATAACCATCACCTACCCAAATCGGGTCCATGATCCCAACCTTGAAATCCTGTCCGAAGCCAAATTTCTGGTTCACCCTCTAGACACCTAATTAGTCGATATATCATTCCTAAAACCTTTCTTTTCAGACAACACAGTACAGGAAACATCCTCCTAACCTTGAGACTCCAACCATTCCCGTTCACCCCATTTTCTTTAATTGAAAATATTCCTGGGAGCCCATATTAACCTGACCACCTACTCCCATAACAAATTGGATTTTTGAACCTACCCAACAGTCTAGTTCCCTGAAATCTGGAATCAGCCGCAAAATAACAAGTATAACAAAATCCGGATAGTAAACACATTACCCCAGACCCCATCATCTATTATTCAACCAAACAGCCAGAGCATACCATATTCTTCCAGACTCCGTGCCTGAAGGCGTAAATATGGATTCTCCTGTAATTCTACACAATAGTATGAAATGAAATACATGTCTAAATCTACTCAATAATAAGAACCTAGCCTACCTAGACGCCAAGCAACTGCACCCGCCATATTCTGGCTCCGTGAAGGCGTCCCCTGATGGAGGACAATTCCGAAAACTGTGGCTTTGCGTCCTTTTTGCCAAAATCCTTGCTTCCTATGGCTCCCAAACTTTGGAGCAACCTAGGAGAGTTTTTGGAGTAACCCTCGTGTATTTTTCGGCTGAAGAGGAAAAGTCTAAAATAAAAATCGTGTTTTCTAGTTTCTGCCTCTGTCATATCGCTATAGCGACCGGCTGGTAGCTATAGTGGCGATGCTATAGCGGAATAATTTCTGCTATAGCAGAGTGACGTCAGTCCGGATGAATTTCAAAAATCAGAAATTTCCATCACGTCAACCCCAGTTAAGTCAAAACAAAAATTGATGGTTCCCGAAACTCGAGATAGGGTGTTCTAAAATAACGACAGACCAGGTCATTACAACAAGCTACGAGAAGGTTCAAAACAGTAAAATGCACAAAAATGAGAAAATAACCATGAGAATCATCACAAGATGGGAGAAATAACGAGGTGGGATGTCATGCATGTGTTTAAATTAGAGTTCTTTTTTAAGTGATGATATTGAGATTATCTGTTATTTGTGGATTTCTATGTGTATTGAGTGATCTAATCTTAGTCGACCGATGATACCTACCAGTACGTGTAGTATATTGATACTACCCTTGCTATATTCTTTGGGTGTAGATGTATGATAGGTTGACTGAAGTTATTTGCTTGAAGTGATAAGTATCCATCAGCAACTTCTGTGTTCTATTCCGTAGTTGGAAATTATGTCATATTTTCTATTGTTGTATTCTTTAGTACAAGCTCTTGCATAAATCTAGACCAGGTTTTAAAAATATTGTATTTATGACTTTTTTGAACGGTTGTACATTTTCAAGGTTTAATTTAAATTTATGATTTGAATTTGCTTCCGGGTATTAGTATTTAAATTGTTAAAAAGACTTCCGCTTAATTGATAGATTGGGAAGTAAGGGTCTCTCCTATTGAGTTAGACTCGAGTAGATGCCCACACGATCTATCATAATTTGGGTCGTGACTCGTCCTCCCTCAACTTTGAAAAATAGTCATTCCCCCCCCCCCCCCCCCCCCCCCCCCCCCCCCGCTCCCTTTTCTAATTGACTTTTCTTAATGTCCATTCTATCCTTATATTATTAGTCTGTATCTTTCTTTTTATATATTTAAAATCATGATATTTTTGTTTTTAATCTATATAATAATTTTTTATAAAAAATATTATTTTTGGCAAAAAAAAAAGTGAGAAATATTGATTGAGTATATAAGTAATTGTCGTTCTAGAATGAAACAAATGAACAAAAAATAAATAATTTTATTAAACTAACAAAAACTATAATGTGATAACCTTTTAAATATATTTCGATGCGAGTAATACAAAATAACTAATAAAGTTAATGGTATATTTCACAGAAAACTTTTAAAAGATAATCTATGCTATATTTAAATAAATTTTAAATTATAATAAGACAATATTTTATTAATGACCATCAAAATTCGTTTATCTATATAGATAATAGAGAACAAGAGATAAGTGAAACTTAAATATGCATGCACATAAATATATATATACTTATTCCATGTAATATTAAAATAACAATCATAAAGAATAACATTAGATTTTGCTCCATTTTTAAGGTAAATGAACATAAATAAAAATCTATAAATACATAGGTTAAAAAAATAAAATATTATATATAATATAAAAAGAATATTGCAGAGATAAAAAATTAAAAATGTCAAGAATAATTTAAACATTGCATAAAAAAAGGGGGGGAAATGATAAAAAAAATTCAAAGGTTACGGAGAAGTTTGATTTTTAAATTGCAATTGGGGACGTAAATGATTTTCACCCTATAATAAAAAAGAGGAAGAGATATACGGAAGTAAGTACTTTGCATTAGATCAGTCACTCTGTAAAAACTTTTCAAAAAAAGGAGATATTTTATATATATTTAGTACAATATCTCTAATAGTAGAACTTTTAACTTAAATATTATAAATATTAAGCAGATGAAAACAACTAATACAAAGTTTTTTTAAAGAAAATCAAAATAGTATAAAAGCTATTTCTAGTAACATGTTATCGTATATTTTATTTTAAAATTTAATAGACAAAAAATTGAGAAGGAACGAATGTTAATAAATTCTTTTGTTATTTTTTAAACTAGATTACTATCGATCTAATGTAATTAAAGGTGTTAATTGTTTGATACGATTCAATCTTACAGGCCGTACTTGTAAGAGTTCAAATATAATTTCAAAACATAGGTGATTATATCAAACTAATTTTTATTAACTAATTATATTGAATTTAAACAAAATTTCACCAAGTGTCAATAAAACTTCATCCAATTGATCATATGTTTTCGAATTTGTTATTTGACTTAGACTTATTTCATGAGAATAATACTTTTATCGTCTTCTATAAATAGATGTGTTAATCGTTTGATTCGATTCAATTAACTTATGATCGACTAGTATAGATTAGTATATAAATAAATGATTATATCAACTTCAATTTACTTATTATATCATATTTTAATTAAAACTTCAATGAGTCTCAGCCAAGCTTCATCCGAATCAAGTATTTTGAGAACTTTTATCAATTTAACTCGAACATGATAAATTGGAGCAATATCTTAATCGATTTAGCATAATTAGAGGTGTTTATTATTCGACACAATTCAATTTTACACGATCTTATTTACTTGTAAGTTTCAAGTATAATTTAAATAAATAGTTAGGTGATCATATCTAATTATTTTTTATTAACTAATTATATTGAATTTAAAAAAAATTCGCAGAGTCTCACTAATAATATCAAGATGGCTACAAATTTTATTCATGGTGGCAAAAGAATAAAATCGACTGTTTTTAAATTTAATTGTTTAATCTTTGATTTCAACTGAAAATATTATATTTTAGGATTCAAGTTTAATTAAACGCACAAGCAATCTCTGCATTTGTAAAACTTTTCTCCCTACATCAATTTATGTTTATCAATTATTTTAAATTATTTTTTCTTACTTTATACTCCTTTAATCCTATATTTTTTCATGTTTTTTTTTCGAAAGTAAATTTGACTACAATTCACACAAAAATAATTAGAACAACTCAATGTTTTACCATTAAAATTTAAATATTCAAAAACTATATGAAAAACTACTACAAGTTGTAATTTTTCTCATAACAATTTGATAAAAAAATATAATTTAAATTGTTAATCAAAGAACACACAATTTAAATCTCAATAAGCGAACGTGACAATAATTTTCAAAAAAATTAATAAAATATGTAGTTTAAACATAAAAATTAATAAAATTGCTTAAATAGAGGTCATATTAATAACAAATATAAGTAATGATTTTCAAGTTATCAAATCGGCGTAACATAGGGTGCATGCCTACATTATTAATGTGTGACTCTCTTGGGTTGTTAAATAGGATTGACACATATTAACTCTATGATTTTTATGATTTCTATAATATGTTGATGTCTAACATGTGTAAAGTATTTTGAGTTTGGTTGTCGTTATTTGAAATGTTTTTAAATTATATTTAAAAAATTATTTAAATATGTAGTTTAAATTTGAGGTCATATTAATAACAAATTTAAATAATGATTTGCAAGTTATCAGATTGGCATAACATAGGACTACAACATTAATGCTTGATTCTCTTGCATTGCTATTAACTAGGATCGACACATATGAACTATATGATTTCTATACTTTGTCGATGTCTACCATGTCTAAAGTGTTTTGAGTTTTGACTGTCGTTATTGAATTATCTTTAATTATATGTGATGAACCTTACGGTCATCTTCGCGTTTCGCATTCATTGTACTGTTAGAGCTTTCCTGTAGCGTCTCCAAGTCATTTATGGCTTACTGGGACCGATAGTTTGGTTCCTTGGTCGTTCGTTTGGTTGTTTGGGTCGTTTGCCTATTTTAGAGTCGTAACTTAGAATATCATTGACTTTAGTCAACATTCTTAGCTAACGTGCTCGGAATCGAATTTCGATAGTTCCGTTAGCTCCGGAGCATTGTGTTTGGTCTAGTTAGCCCTTTAGTTGAGGCCTGAGAACTTCCGGTGTGGGTGTTGTGTTATTTTCTCCATTTTTCAGGCTATTTGGAGTTGAAAGTGTAACTTTGGTCAGCTTTCGATGATCGGAGCGTCAAATTCAAAATCTAACGATTCCATAAGCACCGAAATGTTGAGTTTGGGTTAGGTAGGTGGTTGGTTTGGGTTTCGGGTGAGCCGAACTCATTTCAAACCTTTGAATTCTTTTTAGTTAGTGTTGACTTGGGTCAACATTTCTCAGAAATGACCTCGTATGGAAGTTTTGTCGATTTTGTTGAGTCCGGAACGTCGTTTCCACTCTATAAGCATTATTGGGTTTTGAATATCAGTTTCCAATTGTACCCAGAAAGCCCCGTGGAAATTCCTAGTGCAGCTGGTTCCTACCTGCCAGCGCTGATGGCGCCCCTTGTGCGCGATCGCGCCTTGGTGCAGGCCTCCCTTGTGCGCGATGGCGCTGGTTTAGAGCCAATGGCGCTGACCAGCGACCAAAAGTTATTTAAGTCCTCTTCTTCATTTTTCCAGTTATTTTCTCTCAACTTTTGCAACTCTAAAACACAAATACTCTCTACCAAATTGCTCTAAATCAGTTCCTAACCTTGGGGAAACCTTTATTCATCGTTTATCCGTGCTTCGTCAATAGTTGGTAAGTCTTCTTCCTCAACTTGCTCTTCCTTTGTTTTCTAAGAAACCACCATTGTTGGAGAATTCTCAAGGCTTGTAAATTCTTGTAGAATCTACCCCATTTCTGAATGCATAATCGTGGCTTTGTGGAACTCGCTGTTCGGGTGTAATTTCTCACTTTGTGGTAAGCTTTCTCGCTCAAAATTCTAATTTTGTTCTTAAAATTCCTTCTTTAAACCTCCTCTTGAGCGGGCTATGTTGGAGCCTTTCCCTTGGCCAAAATTGCTCATTTTTAGAGCATGTCTTCTTGGCATCCTTGTGGGTATCATGCTTCTTTTCATTTTTGGTTTAGGGTTGCGGGCCCCGCGGGCCCATCGATGACCCGAATTTTGGTCCAGCTATTATTATAGCAATATGGGTATTGTTAGACTCGTCTTGATGTGTTATTTATGTCTTTTATAGTTTGATTATCATTCAGGATTTCTCGGAGCGATTCGGGCTTGGATATTGTTGTTCCAGCAGCTTATCATCGGAAGACAGGTAGGTTACGGTCTAAACTCCCTAGACTTAGCATATATTGGATAAAATTATACTAATTGGCATCGTTGGGTTGGGTTATTAGGTTGGTACCACAGACTTTGATCGCTTTTCCATGATTTGCCTCGTTTCTTTCCTCTGCTGTGTGTAGTATTCTTCGTAGTTGATATTACCACCCTTGTGGTCCTGTGTGACCCTATTTTGACTCTGGACCATAGGTGGTGGGTTATTCAGGGGTTTCCGTGAGTCTCGGACATCGTTATCGCGACTTTTGGCTGGTTATGTGTGTTGTAGAGCGGTTGGAGCCTATGCTGGGCCGATAGGTTATTGTGGGTCAGGGGCCACTGTTGTGAATGTGTATACCATTCATCATGCATATAGAGGGGATTTCTTCATGATTTTACTACAATTTTGGCTTTGGGCCGACTATTGCTGGATTTCTAAACCTTGCATGGCCCGTGGGTCCCATTTTTGGTGGATATGATTTAATAAGAGATTTGGTATCATTTTAATGGTTCTTCTTGGGGTATGGGGAAATTAACGGAGGTTTTATCACTAGTCCCACTTATACTAGACTCGATGGGGTTCGAACGCTAGACCTATTTTACTACAACTTCCGAGGTGCTGCTAGACTCGGCTGGGCTATGTGCTAGGACTATTTGACTTACTGTTTTAAACCTAGATACTCTCCAGGCAGCTTTACTTGGGGATTTTTGAGATTGTGGGGCATCTAGTATGTTGGTCGGGGGCCTCCATAGACCTTGCCATTTCGGACCAAGGGCTACGAGCTACTGGTGCCGGAGGGGAGGAGGGTATACAGTGTAATAGGGGTATACTGGTGTGACCTTCCATGGATCCTGTCTTTTGGGCCTTATAGGTCACCGGAAGCGGGTAACATACGGTACTACTATCACTCTTGACTTAGCATGGCATCATATCATTCATCTGTGCAAGGTACCACCCTTGTTTGTTGTTAGTTGATTGTACGCTTCGATAGTATGGGTTGCCGGAGGGTTTGCATTCACTTGTTTGCGTTCCTCAGTTGTATGGGCGGCCGAGAGACTGCAGGTAGACTCTTGTTACTTTATCGCAGTGTTATCCCCTTATATGGTTATAGTTATGAGGTTGTATACTGCTAGATTGTTAGTCTTTTGGATTTGAGATTGGTATGATTAGTTTGGTTATTGATTCATATTTCCGAGCATGTCTATCTTTACTATCCTCTTCCTTCCTTTGCACTTGAGGTTACCAGTATATCGTCCACTTCTAAACTTATTACGTATATACTGTTATTGCAAGGATCCCAGGTGCGTCATTTCTTACTTTCACCTGTGCCTGTTGTGTATATATTCTACTTGCTATCCTTGTATGTTGTTTCTGTTGTCTTCCCTGTGGGCTAGTTCCTGTGTGACTTTTCATAGAATTTTGTGACTACTTGCTTTTATATTTTGTCTGTTACTACGCTTTTATCTAATATGTGCCTAGTCGGCCTATGATACCTACTGGGTACCTTAAGCTTTGCATTTAGTGCTCATACTACACTCTGCATCTTCTTGTGCAGATCCTAGTGTGAGCCATCACCGCTAGCTCGTGGGAGACTCGTGCTTTGAAATTTTGGACCGTCCCGGACTGAGGGTGAGCTCTTGGCGACCGGAGCTTGACATTAGATTGTCTTTTGCATATTTTGTACTCTCATAGCTTTGGAGACATGATGTGTATGTTATGTTGGACCCTTTGTACTCCTTCTGTAATCCAGCTCTTGTACGCTATGATACCAGGTTTTGGGTTTAGCTTCCTCATATGTGTATATATATATTCCTGTTATCTATTTTCTTCATCTTGTTCCCTTGCTTCCACTTATTAAACTGTTCTTTCGCTTAAATTGTTAGAATGTAGCCCATTACTAACCTTTTTGGGCTACGGGGATTTGTTCTCCTACCGGGGGTTATTTGTGCCATCAAAATCGAGAAATCCATTTGTGACAACTTGGTTTTAGAGCTTTAGGTTCACCGGTGTCATCGGTATAGGATCCAATGTCTAGTAGAGTCCTGCGGATCGGGGAAGAGACGTCCGTACTCAATCTTTGGGAGGCTATAGTGAAATCTTAGGAAGAATGGACTTTCTTGTTTCTATTTTGTGCATAGTATCATTGGAAGTTTCTGGAAATCTCACTTGTTCTAGTTCACTCTTCCGCAAATGGCTCATATGAGATCGTTGACGTCGGGCAAAGGCGAGCCTCCGACTCCAGCTAGGGGCTGGGGAGGTCTCAGAGGTAGGGGTCGAGGGCGCCCCGAGCAGCAACACCTGCTAGAGCTGCCAGAGTTAAGACAGAGCTCGAGCATGATTACGAGCCAGGGTTAGTTCATGAGCAGCAGCATGTGGACTCGGGGATAGACCAGGTACCACCAGCTCCAGTACCAGTTCCAACACCAGTTTCTATGCCAGCTTCAGCCCCAGCTCAGTCTTCAGATATTCGGGGTTTACTTGTTCAGCTTCTAGGTATGATTAGGGAGAGACCTTCTGAGGTAGCACATACTTCTGCTCAGGGGGCAGCCTTTGGTGCACCAAGTTTAGGAGTGCAGCCTGCCACTACGGCTCCTCGTGCTGAGGTTATTTCGGTCCCCTCAGTTGCATAGCCTCTTGCTCAACGCCCGGTTATGATAGAGACGGAGCAAAAGGCATTGGGTAGGTTTCTGAGATTGGCACCTCTGAGGTTCGCTGGTATATCTGGAAAGGACCCTCATGAATTCATTACCACTTGTGAGGAGATGTTGCACCATTTGGGATTGTTGGAGACTCACGGGGTCGGTTATACTACTTATCAACTAGTGGGCCCATCAAAGTTATGGTGGAGGGCTCAGGTTGCTTGCAGACTAACATCCTCACCTCCTTTGACTTGGTCCAAGTTCTATGAGGCCTTCATGGCCAAATTCGTACCTCAGAGCGACAGAGAGAGGTAGAGAGAGGAGTTTGATTCTATGACCGTCTCAGAGTATGAGACCCATTTCCATCATCTTGCTCCATTTGGGGCCTTATTATGCCTACCGAGTCTGATAAGATTCGTAGATTTGTTTGGGGACTACAAAGATAGTTTAGAGAGCCTTCAGAGATATTAGTTACTAGTGGTCGCTCATTCCAGGCTATTGCGGACTATGCCCGTACTGTAGAGGATTCACGTCACCATGACCCTAGGGCATGAGATAAGAGGCCTCAATATCAGGGTGGCTACAGTGGTTCCAGACATGGTGGTAGAGGTTCAGGCAAGTGGGGCTGGGGTTATCAGTCACAGCAGCATCAGGGTTAGACCAGTCGACCGGTTCAGGCATCACTTCAGGCTTCTGGTTCTCAGTTTGAGCAGGGTCAGAGTAGTCAGCGTGGTCACAGTGGTCGATCTGCGAGAGGTACTACTTCTGAGGCATCAGGCCAAGGTAGCCACACAGGTTCAGTGGGTTCATCTCGACAGTGTGGGCCGTCAAGGCCGTGCTACTAGTATAGAGTCAATAGTTATTTTTCCAGAGATTGCCCCCAGCGGGGTACAGCCTGCTATGAGTGTGGAGTTAGTGGCTATTTTGCTAGAGATTGCCCCCTGCAGGGTACAGTTCAGCCAGCCGCTCAGCCGGCTTAGCCTTTTTGCTTAGTTCAGCCACCAACTCGGAGAGGTGGAGGTCAGGGTAGAGGTGGTGCTCCGCGTGGCAGAGAAGGTGGTAGGGATGGCAGTCGGGCAGGTAGAGGTTGTCGTCAGTTTTATACGGTCCCTGGGTGGCCAGAGGCAGAGGCCTCGGATGCTGTGATTACAGGTATGATTTTTTCCTTGTTTGGGGTTGGCTAGTGAGCCATTATCTATGCCCATTTCTATTTTGACCCAGTAGGAGATTCTTTAGTAGTGGATCAGATTGTGAGATCTTGCCTGATATCTGTTGGTGATTCAGAGACTTGGAGTAACTTGATGATACTTGATATGTTAGACTTTGATGTGATACTGGGCATGGACTGGTTATCCCCTCACCGTGCGGTTTTGGATTGTTATGCCAAGGCCGTTACCATCGCCGTGCTCGGTATATCCCTAGTTATGTGGCAGGGTTCTGTTAGCCGCGCACCGTCTGGGATCATCTCTTATCTTTGAGCTAGGAAGTTGATTTCTCGTGGGTGTTTAACTTATCTAGCATATGTCAGAGATGCTAGTGCTGACCCTTCGTCTCCTGAGTCTGTTCCTGTGGTTAGACACTTCCTAGATGTGTTTCCTACCGACCTGCCAGGCCTTTCACTTGAGAGAGATATTGATTTAGCCATTGAGTTAGAGCCAGGCACAAGACCCATTTCTATTCCTCCATACCGTATGGCTCCTGCTGAGTTGAGAGAGATTAAGGAGCAGCTCTAGGATTTGTTAGGTAAGGCATTAATTAGACCGAGTGTGTCCCTTTGGGGTGCTCCTATTCTCTTTGTGAAGAAGAAGAATTGGTCGATACGTATGTGTATTGATTATTGGCAGCTGAATAAGGTGACAATGAAGAATAGGTATTCGATGCCGAGGATTGATGACTTATTTGATTAGCTTTAAGGTTCAGCCATGTTTTCAAAGATTGATTTATGGTCCAGCTACCATCAGTTGAGGATTAGGGCGGAGGATATCCCTAAGACAACATTCAGGACACGTTATGGCCATTATGAGTTCCTGGTGATGTCTTTTGGGTTGACTAATGCCCCCGCAGTTTTCATGGACTTGATGCACATGGTGCTTAGCCCGTACTTGGATATGTTCATGGTAGTCTTCATAGATGACATCCTGGTATACTCCCGGAGTAGAGATGAGCATGAGCAGCACTTGAGGACTGTACTTCAGACTTGAGAGATCATCGACTCTATGCCAAGTTCTCAAAATGTGAGTTTTGGCTTCAATCAGTTGCATTCCTAGGGAACGTGGTGTCTAAGGATAGGATTAGAGTTGATCCGGGTAAGGTTTTGGTGGTTTGTGATTGGCTAGACCTACTACTCCTATCGAAGTTCGCAACTTTGTTGGGTTAGCCGGGTACTACAGACGGTTCATTGAGGGATTTTCTTCCATAGCAGCACCCTTGACTATGCTGACTAGGAAGGATGTTCCATTTCAATGGTCAAATCAGTGCGAGGATCGCTTCCAGAGGCTTAAGGTCTTATTGACTTCAGCTCTAGTTTTGACTTTGCTGGTTGAGGGTCAGAGTTTTGCCATGTATTGTGATGCTTCTGGGGTTGGTATTGGTTGTGTGTTAATGCATCAGGGTCGAGTGATAGCATATGCATCAAGGCAGTTGAAGGTTCATGAGTGCAACTACCCCACTCATGACTTAGAGTTGGCGGCAGTAGTTTTCAAGCTCAAGATCTGGAGGCACTACTTATATGTAGTTCATTGTGAGATATTAACTGACCATCATAGTCTTCAGTACATTACGAGTCAGCGAGAGCTGAACTCGAGGCAGCAGAGATGGATTGAGCTACTGAAGGACTATGATTTCGCTATTCTATACCATCCGAGCAAGGCAAATATGGTAGCGAATGCCTTGAGTCGAAAGGTGGTGAGTATGGGAAGCCTAGCTTCACTTGCAATTTCTGAGAGATTGTTGACCTTGGACATCAAGTCCTTGGCTACCCTCTTAGTTATTCTTGATTTGTCGTATCCCAGCTGAGTTCTCGCTAGTGTTGAGGTTCATTCTACTCTAGTTGATCAGATTTAGAGACGACAGTTTGAGGATAAGAGTTTGTGTGACCTTCATGATCAGGTAGTTCGGGGTGAGGCCAACCAGGATACTTTGGGTGCTGATGGTATTCTGAGGTTTGGTGGTCGACTTTGTGTTTCGAGGGTTGGAGATTTGATTCAATGGATACTTCATGAGGCGCATTATTCTAGATACTCCATTCATCCTGGTACAGCAAAGATGTATAGAGATTTGAGACAACTGTACTGGTAGAGTGGTGTGAAGTGGGATGTAGCAGAGTTCGTATCTCGGTGCTTGAACTATCAACAGGTGAAGTTCGAGCACATGAGATAGGGTGGTTTAATGCAGCGACTTCCCATTCCTGAGTGGAAGTGGGAAGGCATTACCATGGACTTTGTTGTTGGTTTGCCTCGTACTTCTCAGGGTTTTGATTCCATTTGGGTTATTGTGGATCGGCTGACTGAGTCATCCCACTTCTTGCCGGTTCAGACTTCCTACGGTTCTGAGAGGTTAGCTTAGATTTACATTCGTGAGATTGTTTGGTTGCACGGGGTCCCAACTTCTATCATTTCAGACCGCGACACTCAGTTCACATCTCAGTTTTGGAGAACTATATAGATGGATTTAGGTACAAAGGTTTAACTTAGCACTACTTTCCATCCTCAGACAGATGGCTAGTCCGAGAGGACTATTCAGGTCCTGGAGGACATGCTTCGGGCTTGTGTTCTTGACTTTGGAGGTTTATAGGATCAGTTTGTGCCTTTGGCTGAGTTTTCTTATAATAATAGTTATCATTCAAGCATTGACATGGCACCTTTCGAGGCTTTGTATGGTAGGCATTTTAGATTGTTGATTCGTTGGTTTGATGGGTTAGAGTCCAGACCGCATAGTACATATTTTCTTAGAGATTCCTTGGACCGAGTCCGTTTGATTGAGGATAGACTTAGACCAGCCCAGAGTAGGCAAAAGAGTTACGCTGATTGTAGACTTTGTGCCTTAGAGTTCAGTGTTGGTGACTTGGTATTCCTTTGAGTATTGATGTGACGCCATTTTACGTCACTTTCGACTCCTTTTTACTAAGAACAATCGTACGTTTTCAAGCAACCATTGTTGTTTTTGATGTTTTTATGTTGTATTTGTAGGAAATGGAAACAAACACGGGAACGGAAGAAAATACGAGAAAAACAACATTCTGCCTAAGAGTGACGGCCTGAGTGACGGCCCGTCACACATGTGACGGTCCGTCACTGGGACCGTCAACTTGAGGCAGTGTTGCTGCCAAGCAGTGACGGCCCAGGCGACGGTCCGTCACTGCCTTGACGGTCCGTCAAGCCTGGCCGTCAAGCTTAGGCAGTGGCGCGCCAGCGGCTGTCCGCGTTTTGGACTCCTAACCCGTTTTGGATTTGGTTTCTTTGACTCCTATAAATACCCTAGGATAGGTTTATTTTAATTTATTCATTCACCCATTAGAAAAACACGTTTTAGTTATTTTTTGGAGAGCAAACAACACGGTTCATTTTGTATTGAACTCGTGTTCTTGATTCGTTCGTGAGTTCTTGGGATTTCTTGCTCTTGGATATTGGAAAATTGATTGTTTCATTATATTGTAAGACTTTTCTTCCCTTTATTATGAATACAACTATTTTCTCTTCTTCTTCGAGCATGAGTAACTAAAACTCCCGCAACTAGGGTTGTGGGAGCCATGGCAAACGTAGCGATTTAGATTCCGGGTAACGTTGGGTTCAATTTACATGTAGTCACGTTGTTGATCATACTTTATGTCACGTTTTCTAGTGTTGCAAACATTAGAACATGCCTAGGTTTAATTTGCTTGAGTAAAGAGATTAAAACCGGGAAAACTTGATTAACAACAAGGATTCGAGACTACTAACTCTCGTCTAATGATTAATGCCGTAACTGGATTAAACTACTTGATGTTAGGATTGAAAGCTAAAAAGCACATCTTTTCGAGGTCGAGAGAATAGAAAAGGAAATTTGTTTATTTGGTCGAGAGACGTTTAGACGATACAATTGACGCAATCACATCGTGACACGCATATAGAAAGAACCCGGTTAAGCCTAGAATCGACATTGTTACAACGCCATGGTGAACACGTCCCTAGTTCATTCTCTCCTACTGATTATTTCTTTTACATTATTGTTGCTTTTGTTTACGATTTGTTCACAAAACCCCCCCCCCTTTTATTTATCGGAAACAATTGATCACTAGTCATCTACTTCACTAAAGTCTTAATCTTCACCATATTCTCTGTGGGATTCGACCCCAACCTTTGTTTGGGTTCTTTACTTGACAACGATCGCTTACGCTTCTTAAACAGAAGTGTAGTTTGAGCGTTATCAAAAAGTGGCGCCGTTGCCGGGGAATACGGTTTTTGATTAAGTCTGGTGTGTTTAGTTGACTTTTAGTCATAATTTCCTGCTTTTATTTTTGTTTGTTGTTTTTGTTTTTGGACAGGGTACAGGTTGTGCATGCCAAGTACCCGAGGTTCGGGGGAACAAATTTTACCTTACGACCCCGAACTTGCGAGAACATTGAGGCAGAATATGGCCGCACAATTAGACGCAGCAAGGATCGCTGCAGAACTGCAGGCCCAACAAAATTTGAATGCTGGTGGTCTGCAGGATGATGGTGTACGGAATGATGAGGAGCTTGATTTAGATGGAGCTGGCGCGACGGGCGCCATTATTGTTCCACCGCTACCGCCCGGAGCAAAGTTCAATATCACTAGCACGATGATTCAGTTGCTGAATTTGAGAGGTGTATTCCGTGGTGCCGCTGGTGATGATCCAAACCAGCACTTAATGAACTTCGTGGGGATCTGCAAATCATTTGAGCTGCCAGGCGTGAGTCAGACAACGATCAGGCTCAGGTTGTTTCCATTGTCTCTGTCTGATGAGGCAGCATTGTGGTTGACTGAGCTGACCCCCGACTCTATCGCAACGTGGGGAGAGTTGAGAGGAGCTTTCCTAGAAAGGTTCTTTCCTCCCTCTCGGATGATACAGTTGAGGGACGAGATTAGCACCTTCAGGCAGCAACCGCACGAAGCACTGCACGAGACTTGGTTGCGATTTAAGAAGAAGCTGATACAGTGCCCCAACCATCAGCTGAACAACGAATTCTTGATGCAGACATTCTACAGGGCACTAAATTCGGCTACCAAGCCAACATTGGACAACGCAGCAGGTGGAGCGTTTATGGGTCACACTTTTGCCGACGCCACAGCTATTTTGGACAGGCTCACCAAGACCAACAGGGCCTGGCACACACGAGATTCAGAGGTGGCAGCTAGCACCTATACAGTTGGTATGTCAGCTGAGCAGCGTAGGAAAGAAGAGGAGCGCGACCAAGACATGGCACACCTGAAAACGCAATTGGATCTCCTGACAAGGCACTTAACGTCAGGAAGTATAGAGAAGGTACAAGCTGTGGGTTCCCAAGGTACAAAGACTGAGGAGGCAAATTACTTGGGGGGGTTCCAGGCCAATGGCCAGGGAAACCAAGGTCGGAATTATCAGCGAGACAACCACTATGAGAAAAGTGGTTACAAAGATCGCGACCAAGGATGGAGGAACAACACCGATAGAGGTGGGTTGTATATACCACCTGGTAATCGGGATAAAACTGGCAGCGAAGCTGAGACGTCCAAACGTGAGAACATGATGGCGAAGATGCTGCTGAAGGTGGAATCAACTGACTCTGGGGTAAAGGCAATGCGGACTGAATTATCAACATTGAGTCAAGTAGTGGAGTCACACTCAACCGCGATCAAGCAACTGGAGCAGCAAGTGAGTCACATCTCGGCATCTCTAAACCCAAGGAAAACGGGTACCTTGCTGAGCGACACCACTCATCCGAGGAATGACGCAAGTTGTATGGCGATCATGACCAGAAGCGGTAGAACGTTACCGGAATCACATCCTGTAGTTCAAACTCAAGGTAATGTTGCGGATGATGAAGAGGCAGTAGAGGAGGAAACTCCAAAGCCCGCGGAGAAACGCAAGGAAGCTGAAAAGCTTCCAACTATGATGCCTCGACCACCGCCTCCGTTCCCACAGCGTTTGAAAAAGAAAGCTGACGATGGTAAGTTCCTGAACTTCATGACCATGCTGAAGCAAATTTCAATAAACATACTATTGGTGGAAGCTCTGGAACAAATGCCCGGTTATGCCAAGTTCATGAAGGACTTGATCACAAAGAAGAGGACGGTAAGTTTTGAGCCGGAAGACAACCTCCATCACTGCAGCGCTATTTCCTCTAGATCATTAGTGGAAAAGAAAGGAGATCCAGGTGCGTTCACTGTTCCATGTACTATCGGGAAGCTCAACTTCAGAAGAGCTATGTGTGATCTTGGTGCTAGTATCAATTTGATGCCGCTAGCAGTGTATGAAAAATTGGGTTTGGGAGCTCCTAAACCAACGTCCATGAGAGTGATGATGGCGGACCGTTCGGTAAAGCGACCCGTAGGGATATTGTCTGATGTCCTGGTCAAGATTGGTAAGCTTATATTCCCGGCCGACTTTGTGATCTTGGATTGCGAAGTGGACTTCGAAGTTCCCATAATCTTGGGACAACTATTGTTAGCTACGGCGAGAGTGTTGGTTGACATGGAGAAAAATGAACTGACCTTCCGATTGAACAATGAAGTGGTCAAGTTCGACGTGTCTAAATTGATGAAGCAACCAAGTGACATGAGGGTGGTCGCGGTCATAAATGCTATTAAGGAAGCTCCTGCGGATGTGTACCTTGAGGAGAAAGGTTTGGTTGAGACTCTAGCTGTTGTAAGAAGGATGGTGCGAGAAGAGAAATATGTAGAGAAAGGCGGTGAAAAGAGATCAAAGAAACGAAAACACCGCAAAAGAATCTGCAAAGAGAGAGCAAAGAAGTTGTCGCGACTAGCGATGGAGCCCAAAGAGAAAGCTGGAATGCCACACTCCATCGAGTTCTCTTGTTTTGGAGACCCTGGCGGTCTCCAACATCATTCCGAAATCTGAGTCATATCGACTTCACAGGTATTCCTTTATTCTCACAGTTTTTAGCTTTCATATCTATGCATTGGGGACAATGCATGAGTCTAAGTTGAGGGTGTGGGGAAACCTGTGAGTCACCACCGAGGGTTTTTGTTGCCGATTTCTTTTCCCTCCGGTGTGCTATCTAGTAGAACCGGCATGTTTAGGGTGTTGTTTTAAATTTTTTTTTTTTAGTGTCTATAGCAAAGCATGAGATTTCTTATCAAAGTAGCGCCCCTTCTGAAAAATTTTCTGGTTTTGGTACTTATGTTGAAACGATTGACTGTCTGGATCCTTCAATGTCATTGTGTGATTATGATTAGAATGAGTATGCTTAAGCTGAGTGGTTGTTTGATAGTTGGTAGCGATATAGTTTCTTGGTGCCAAGTGTGTGTGAGATTATTGTCATAAATTCTTACTCTGTGCATGCATCTAGAACTTGCCCGGTCTATTTTGTTAAGTTCGAAGTTTGGTTGCTTAGGAAAGGATCACAGGCCCTTTTTGTGTGCAGTCCACTCAACCTAAAAGACCGTCCAAATATAAATAATCCCTTTGATCCCTGTTTGAGCCATAATTGATCTTATTCTTTCAATAACCTGTCACCATTCCTGTTTAACTTTGAAACCCTATTTTGGCCCTGGTCCTTCCTTGGACATCGTGCACCGCAACTCAGGCAATCAGCCTAAGTTGAGGGTGGCTACTATAGAGGTAAACCTTGTGTTGGCCCTGGTCCTCCCTAGGACATTGTGCACCTCAACGCAGGCAATCAGCTTAAGTTGAGGGTGGCTACTACAGAGGTGAGTGATAAGAAAAAGAGGATGGAGAAGATTGGTCGTGAATAGAATGGAAAGTCCGGGTGTGTGCCTAAGAAAAGAAAAATAAAAAGAAGTGAAGAAGATTGAAAAAGTAATAAAAAGAATTGTCAAGATAAAGAGGCCGCACCCGTAGCTAGAAAGAAGGAAATAAAGAGGTGAATAAGGATGGACAAAGTAACGTTATGTGGTAAGAAGATGTCGGTAGTTCCAAGGAGGGCTTAGTCACTAACCCCTAAATGTATCATACCTGCACCCGAAGCCTCATTACAAGCCAGTACAAGTCCTGTAGTGATCCTGAGCGGCTTTCTGAAAAAATGAAATAGAATAGTAAGGGCAAGCCTATGGTATCGCATGTGCATTGTTTGAAATCGTTGTGAGTGTGAGCGCTTACCTAGTCCCAAATCTTGTGTGTGGGATTTCTTTGTGGTGAGGGCACCAAGATGTCTATATTGTCTATTGATTGTTAGGATAGCTGCGCGTGTGTATGTAGAACGTTCTATCATATCGGAATGACATGTTTGGATCCTTGCAAGTTAGTGTTTCATACATTCGTGACACGAGGGAGCTTGATTTAATCGAATAAGTTTTGAATGACCATGAGTTGCTATAGACATGAGTATGTTTCTTAGTTGAGTCGTAGTATTGTTTTTATGTTATGTTGCTTGAGGACAAGCGAACGTTTTAAGTTGAGGGTGTTGATGTGATGCTATTTTACGTCACTTTCGACTCCTTTTTACTAAGAACAATCGTACGTTTTCAAGCAACCATTGTTGTTTTTGATGTTTTTATGTTGTATTTGTAGGAAATGAAAACAAACACGGGAACGGAAGAAAATACGCGAAAAAACAACATTCTGCCTAAGAGTGACGGCCTGAGTGACGGCCCGTCACACATGTGACGGTCCGTCACTGGGACCGTCAACTTGAGGCAGTGTTGCTGCCAAGCAGTGACGGCCCAGGCAACGGTCCATCACTGCCTTGACGGTCCGTCAAGCCTGGCCGTCAAGCTTAGGCAGTGGCGCGCCAGCGGCTGTCCGCGTTTTGGACTCCTAACCCGTTTTGGATTTGGTTTCTTTGACTCCTATAAATACCCTAGGATAGGTTTATTTTATTTATTCATTCACCCATTAGAAAAACACGTTTTAGTTATTTTTTGGAGAGCAAACAACACGGTTCATGTTTGTATTGAACTCGTGTTCTTGATTCGTTCGTGAGTTCTTGGGATTTCTTGCTCTTGGATATTGGAAAATTGATTGTTTCATTATATTGTAAGACTTTTCTTCCTTTTATTATGAATACAACTATTTTCTCTTCTTATTCGAGCATGAGTAACTAAAACTCCCGCAACTAGGGTTGTGGGAGCCATGGCAAACGTAGCGATTTAGATTCCGGGTAACGTTGGGTTCAATTTACATGTAGTCACGTTGTTGATCATACTTTATGTCACGTTTTTGATCATACTTTATGTCACGTTTTCTAGTGGTTGCAAACATTAGAACATGCCTAGGTTTAATTTGCTTGAGTAAAGAGATTAAAACTGGGAAAACTTGATTAACAACAAGGATTCGAGACTACTAACTCTCGTCTAATGATTAATGCCGTAACTGGATTAAACTACTTGATGTTAGGATTGAGAGCTAAAAAGCACATCTTTTCGAGGTCGAGAGAATAGAAAAGGAAATTTGTTTATTTGGTCGAGAGACGTTTAGACGATACAATTGACGCAATCACATCGTGACACGCATGTAGAAAGAACCCTGTTAAGCCTAGAATCGACATTGTTACAACGCCATGGTGAACACGTCCCTAGTTCATTCTCTCCTACTGATTATTTCTTTTACATTATTGTTGCTTTTGTTTACGATTTGTTTACAAAACCCCCCCCCCCTTTTATTTATCGGAAACAATTGATCACTAGTCATCTACTTCACTAAAGTCTTAATCTTCACCATATTCTCTGTGGGATTCGACCCCAACCTTTGTTTGGGTTCTTTACTTGACAACGATCGCTTATGCTTCTTAAACAGAAGTGTAGTTTGAGCGTTATCAAGTATCGCCCGTGAAGGGCGTGATGAGATTTGGTCGGTGGGGCAAGCTTAGACCCAGGTTCATTGGGCCGTTTGAGATTCTACGAAGGGTTGGTAGTGTTGCCTACATGTTATCTTTGCCTCTGATGTTTTCAGCTTTCCACTTAATTTTCCATGTATTGATGCTGCGCCAATATGTTCCATATGAGTCCCATGTGTGACATTGGGATTCAGTTCAGATAGATGAGGGTCTATCCTTTGTTGAAGAGCCGATTGCTATTCTAGCTAGAGATATTAGGAGATTGAGATCTTTCAGTGGATACATCATTCGGTCGAGGAGGATATATGGGAGACTGAGAGTGAGTTGCGTGCTCAGTATCCGCAGTTGTTCGAGCCTTCAGGTACTCCCTTCTTCAGCACTTTCTAGGACGAAAGTCTTTTTAGTAGTGGATATTGTGATGACCCTTGTGGTCATCTTCGTGTTTTCACATTCATTGTACTGTTAGAGCTTTCCTGTAGTGGCCCCAAGTCATTTATGGCTTGTTGGGACTGGTAGTTTGGTGCCCTGGTCGTTCGTTTGGTTGTTTGGGCCATTTGCCTATTTTAGAGCCTTAACTTAGAATATCATTGACTTTAGTCAACATTCTTAGCTAACATGCTCGGAATTGAATTCCGACAGTTCTGTTAGCTCCGGAGCATTGTGTTTGGTCTAGTTGGACCTTTAGTTGAGGCCTGAGAACTCCCGATGTGGGTGTTGTGATGTTTTCTCTGTTTTCAGGTCATTTGGAGTTGAAAGTTTAACTTTGGTCAGCTTTCGATGATCAGAGTGTCAGATTCAAAATCCGACGATTCCATCAGCTCCAAAATGTTAAGTTTGGGTTAGGTAGGTGGTTGGTTTGGGTTCCGGGTAAGCCGAGCTCATTTTGAGCCTTTGAGTTCTTATTAGTTAGTGTTTACTTGGGTCAACATTTCTCCAAAATGACCTGGATTTGAAGTTTTGCCAATTCTGTTGAGTCCGAAATGTCATTTCCATTCTATTAGCATTAGTGGTTTTTGAATATCGGTTTACAATTATGCCCGGAAAGACCCTTGGAAATTCCTAGTGCAGCTGGTTTAAATGCAGTTGCAGGCCTTCAGCGCAACGACGCCCAGGCAGCGCAATCGCGCTAGCCTGTGGTCTGGCCTTGTGCGCGATGGTGCCAGGCCAGCGCCGATGGCGCCCAGGCTAGTGGCTGCCTGCCAGCATCGATGTTGCCCCTTGTGCGCGATCGCGCCTTGGTGCAGGCCTCGCTTGTGCGCGATGGCGCTGACCAACGATCAGCAGTTATTTAAGTCCTCTTCTTCATTTTTCCAGCTATTTTCTCTCAACTTTTCCAACTCTAAAACACAAATACTCTCTACCAAATTGCTCTAAATCAGTTCCTAACCTTGGGGAAACCTTTATTCATCGTTTATCCGTGCTTCGTCAATAGTTGATAAGTCTTCTTCCCCAACTTGCTCTTCCTTTGTTTTCTAAGAAACCACCATTGTTGGAGAATTCTAAAAGCTTGGAATTTCTTGTAGATTCTGCCCCGTTTGTGAATGCATGATCATGGGTTCGTGGAACTCACTGTTCGGGTGTAATTTCTCACTTTGTGGTAAGCTTTCTCGCTCAAAATTTTGATTTTGTTCTTAAAATTCCTTCTTTAAACCTCCTCTTGAGCGGGCTGTTTTGGAGCCTTTCCTTTGGCCAAAATTGCTCATTTTTGGAGCATATATTCTTGCCATCCTTGTGGGCATCATGCTTCTTTTAATTTTTGGTTTGGAATTATGGGGCCTGCGGGCTATTTGGTGACCCAAATTTTGGCTTGGCTGTTATTATAGCAATATGGGTATCATTAGACTCGTCTTGATGTGTTATTTATGTTTTTGATAGTTTGATTATCGTTGGATATTTCTTGGAGCGATTCAGGCTTGAATATTGTTGTCCCAGCAGCTTGTTGTCGGACGACAGGTAGGTTACGGTCTAAACTCCCTAGACTTAGCATATATCGGATAAAATTGTACTAACTGGCATCCTTGGGTTGGGTTATTAGGTTGGTACCACAGACTTTGACCGTTTATCCATTATTCGCCTCATTTCTTTCCTCTGTTGTGTGTAGTATTCTTCGTAGTCGATATTACCACCCTTGTGGTCCTGTGTGACCCTATTTTTACTCTGGACCATAGATGGTGGGTTATTCGGGGGTGTCCGTGAGTCCCGAATATCGTTATCGTGACTTTTTGTTGGTTATGTCTGCTGTAGAACGTTTGGAGCCTGTGCAGGGCCAATAGGTTATTATGGGCCAGGGGCCATTGTTGTGAATGTGTATACCATTCATCATGCATATAGAGGGGATTTCTTCAGGATTTTACTATGGTTTTGGCTTCGGGCCGACTATTGCTGGATTTCTAAACCTTGCATGGCCCGTGGGGGCCATTTTCAGTGGAAATAATTTAAAAAGAGATTTGGTTTAATGGGTCTTCTTGGGGTAAGGGGAATTTAAAGGAGGTTTTGTTACTTGTCCCACTTATACTAGACTCGATGGGGTTCAAGCGTTAGACCTGTTTTACTACAACTTCTGGGGTGTTGCTAGACTCGGCGGGGCCGTGTGCTAGGACTATTTGACTTATTGTTTTAGACCTGGATACTCTCCAGGCAGCTTTACTGGGGGATTTTTTGATATTGTGGGGCATCTAGTATGTTGGTCGGGGGCCTCCATGGATCTTGCCGTTCTGGACCAGGGGCTACGAGCTGCTGGTGCCGAAGGGGGGGGGGGTATACGGTGTAGTAGGGGTATACATGTGTGACCTTCCAGGGATCTTGTCTTCAGGGCCTTATAGGTTTCCGAAAGCGGATAACATACGGTACAACTATCACTCTTGACTTAGCATGGCATCATATCATTCATCTGTGCGAGGTACTGATAATTGGTGGATTTACCACTTATTTATATCTCTTTTCTTATGCTTTTGTGTCTTTTAATGATGATATGTGATCACTTATGTCATGTTTTGGTTATATTTCAGGTGATTTGTGTTTCTGTGGTTAGTTGTAACAAGTGGAGCAAAAAGAACAAAAGTTGGAGCAAAAGGGAACCTACTCCACTGAAGTACCAGGACAGTTGCCCCTGCGGCCAATGAGGCGCACCTGCGCTCTTGCAGGAGCGGATCAAGGGCGAACCTACTACCCTTGTGCCAACATGCCATAGGTGCACTTGTGCCACATAGGCCGCCATAGAGACCTCACCCCTACGCTATAGTTGCCGCCCCTGCGGCCATGCACCTGCGGCTAAAATTTTGCAGGTGCGGCTGCCGAATTCCAGTCAAGGTCCAAATGGTCATTTCACATCCGGAGAAACCCCAATTCACATAAAACACTTCCAAGCCATCTTGAAACACATATTTGGCTGGATCTTGATTTTTCTCACAACTTTTGGCAAGCTTGGGGAGCAAGTTCATCAACCAACACCATAGGAGTGAAGATTTGGATGCTCTTTATTGTAAAATCCTTAGTTTCCATTCTTCAACTCTTGTTCTTAATTGCTATTTTATTGGTGTAATTGTTGGCTTGAGATTTGGGTTTGTATTAGAGATAATACTTGTTTGGGTATTGAATTCATATATCGATTTTTCTCTTGTTTAATTATTTGGGTCTATTGAATCCTTCATTGCTTGAATTTATAGTCAATGGTTGCAAACATTGACTTAGCTTTATAATTTGGGTTTTTTGCTTGAGAAAGGATTTCCCTAAATTCAGGAAGATTCAATAGCGGGGATTTGAGGGTATCCACTCTAGATCAAGGCTAGAGATAGTTTGGTTGTTGATAACTCTCATCTAAGAGTTGGGGTTAGAGATAACCCAACTCACCCAAGTAAATTGTTGGTTATTGCTTACTCGTGGTGATTCGAGAGAACCCATGAGGATAGTTGCTTAATTGGTCGAGAGATAGTTAAGTGCACCCTTAGCCAAGACTACCCATGTGTTGATCGGGTGCAAGTCTTGTGAATTGAATTCCCATTCCCAATTCTCCCTTGTTATCCTTGCTTGGTGAAAGCAAGGTGAAAGCCACTGATCAATCTATCTATTATTTGATTTTCTTTTATCCTTAGTTGTAGTCTAAAAACCCCTCTTTAGATATTTTTTACCTTTTTTGTTATTTGAACTTCAATAAGTTACTTGGATTCTTTATCAGCTCGATCATGACTATATTTTTCCCTTGGGTATGACCCCGACACTCGTTGGGAATTATAAATTTTATTTTGCTGCATGATCACCGTGGCCTCCTACTTGGAGAGCACGATTTGAGCGTTCATAAAAAATGGTGCCATTGTCGGGGAACAATTTGGCTTATTGAGTTAATTTAGAATTTGAGTTCACTTACTCTAGTTTAATTTTGTGAATAATTGTTTTTCTTTTATTTAGTTTTAGTTTGTTGATGGCATCATGACTTATTTGAATGTTAAAAATGTTGATAGTTGCATCCCAATTTATATTCCTGCCAATTGTGTTTATTGTGGAGGACCCCACCTTGGACGAAGGTGTAGAATTAGCCCTAGGAGAGGAACGTATCCCCTTCTCGCTCCTATGACAGGCGTAATTACTATTTGTGTGGTGGTCGTGATGGACATTGGAGCGAATTCCCCAATGATGGTCGTTCCCCTCCCCCCTCTTATGCTAACAATGTTGCTAGTAGTGCTTGTGACATTAATAGGAACCATGACTTAGCAAGCAAAGACGGCATATGTGTCAAGCTCCAAACCCTCTTGGCCTCGCTAGAAACCCAAGAGGAGAGTGTGCAATCCATAAAGCAATGCTTTGTGGACGCAAGAGCTAAAGAAGAGGAAAACACAAGGGAGGATCATGAATTGAAGGTGGTGTTGCAACCAACTACCCCATTTATGGGTCATGATGTCATAGCATCTCTAAGTGAGGATATTATGAATGAGGCAAGCTTGAAGCTGGAGACGCCCAAATCCCACTTCAACCTTTGTTCGACCTTAAGTTTGATTGAATGGACGAGAGTCAAAGTAATCAATCTTTTGGAAGACATTGGAAGGAGGGTGGATGAAGGTCTATCTGGTTTTGAGTTTGTCATGGAAAGAAGGCAAAGTGTCCTTCCTCACTTGAAGGCTTAAAAGTGCGACATGCGGAATCAAGAGAATGGCCTTCTCATGCTAAAACCTTCACCCCGAGATTGTCACCGCAAATTCGATTTAAGTTTGGGTCGAAGGTTCAAATCTTCCAAATGGAGATCCAAAGGGTGAGGTAGCTTGCGTCGCTCCGCGACATTAAATTGTGCACTTGATAGGAGGAAACCCATCTTTTCAAATTTTGAAGGTTTGCAATTTTTCTTCTTTATTATAGTAGCTTAGTTGTAGATTTTTGACTAACCCATAAAGTTTCAAGTCCTTTTGAGTTGTTTAGGCAGGTTGAGAAGTGGAGGCCTCTTAAAAATCCAATCAAGGAGCAAAAAGGATGCCAAAATGACATGCTAAATGGGGTGCGAACGCACATCTAAGTGTGCGCATCACACATACAAACGCACCCTAAAATAGTAAAGCTGTCAAAAATGATGAAACGTGCGAAGTCGGTGCTTTTCGCACTTGTGGTTGTGCGCATCACATCAGCCATCTCACCTCAAGCCAGTAGGTCGAGAAATGTTGGTAGAATGTTCCAGGTGAGGCGTAGTTGCGATGAAACTGACACAGCTGCAGCGACGCAGGTGCGACCATGGTGATGCAGGGGAAATGATGCACCTGCGGCTAAGGTACCGCAGGTGCGCCTATCGACTTCAGTTGGCAAAAAATAAAAGGGCACACACCCTTTCAAATACCCCACTTCTCTCCAACCATTTCTATCACCCTCTCCTCTCTACTGCTTAATCTTTCACTAATTTTCCCTCACTCTCACACACTGCACTTCCCCACTACTATACAAGGAAAATTTCAAAGAAGAAAAAGGGAAGAAGCTTTTGATTGTTCAAGAAAGAAAAGATCCCAAGGTCCAAGTTCGATTCTCCCATAAATCCTCAAGGTATGTGTCTTGTTCCATTTAACTTGAAGACTTCTCTTATAAAAGGTGAATCTTTAAATTTCTTATGATTGTGAAGTATGAACAATTGTGTCGAATTTTAAAGTCTTTTGCCGAAGAAGATGATGCCGCAGGTGCGGTCCTGAAGGCGCAGGGGCAATACCGCACCTGCGCTAATCAAGCCGCTGTTGTGGCAGTCAGTGGATAGTCAAAGAAGCACAGGTGCGTAGGGATGACAACCGTTGTTCCACCGCACCTGCGACGAAAAATTTCGCAGGTGCGACTACTGGCAGAATTTCTACAAAATAGTAGCGGTGCTTCCGTGTCTTCCCAAAGTTCAAAAAACATTTCTTTCGCCCACATGATTAGATTTAAATTGCTGAAAACGTTCATACACTCCTTCTAACTTGATTCCACATTTTTAGGTACTTCAAGCTTCAAAAATGGTTCACAACCTTGTTGATGAGGAACCTTCGGGTGGTGAAATTAGGGAGGAAGCTACAGAAGAACCATATGACACCTTAAGGTTCATGTCCCATTATTGTCAGTGCCGCTACTACAAAAATCTTCTTGATAAGAAGATTAAGCCGGAGAGGGGGATAGATGACACAAATTTAGAGGCATGTCTCCCGGATTTCCATGGGTGTCTTTGACTATGGGATAGACCTATTTTATACCTACCCCTTGTGAGGCAAATGAGGAATGGGTGAGGGAGTTCTACGCAAACATAAAGTGTACGTACTTCAATAACCCAGAACTCATCATTAGGGGGAAAGTTGTGAAATTTGGGCCGGAACAGATTAATGCACATTATGGGTTGCCCAACCATCCATTTGAGCCTATGAAACAAAAGGATTCATGTTCGGGCACTTGGCTAGTATCTAAGTTGTGCCCTCAGGGAGCGACAGTGAGTTGGGCAAGCACTCTCAGTTCCATATCATCAAAGACTTTCATAGCTGAGATGAGAATGTGGCTTGAGACCATTTGTAGCCGTGTGTCACCTTCCGGGCATAAATCTGGGGTTCCTCCTCTTTGGGCTAGGATAATCGCTTGCATTCTTGATGGCATTCTCGTAAACACTGGTCACTATATGGTCCGTGAACTGAAGGAGTATTTGCTTCAGGAAAGCGCTACCTTGATGTTCCCTTCTTTGATTACTGAGCTGTGTCGGTTAGCTGAGGTTCCTGAATGTCCTGGGGATAATTCGGTGGCACCAGATAAAGCTTATCATCTATTGAAGGTGCATGGGGAAGGAGGTACGCTACAGAGTAAGAAGAGGAAGATTGATGTAGTAGTGGAGCAGCCTTCTTTTTCTCAGGGCACTCAGGCTGAGGGCCCCTTTGGGTTGATTACTTCTCAGTTGGCTTCTATCTGGGAGATCATGAGTCAAATGCCCAGTAGCTCTACACAGCCAGCACCGTCAGTCGATCTATTCATCAGAGCAGTGATGCAGTCATATTTGAGGCATAGAAACAGCAGGACGATTCCATTGCCACAATGATAGCTTCAGTAGGGATGCTTGAGCAGGCCTTTGTTGAGTCTGCCAAGGCTCATGCAGCTCTTCAGCAAGACTTTGAGGCTGAGAAGAAAAAGAACAAGAAGAGGAACAAGTTCATGGTCAAGATGTGCAGAGGTATCAAAGCCATCTTCAAATGGGGGCAGCCGAGCAAGAATATCCCGGTGTCTAAAGATGATGATAGTGAGGAGTACTATTTCTTGTCGGAGGAAGAGAGAGATGAGGATGATGATGATGAGGTGCAGTCCTCTGATTAGCATGGTGCAGCATACTCCTGAGTTTGCTAGTTTGATGCAGACTCCAGGGAGCCCCGCACTTTTTGCTCTTGTCTTTTATTTCTTTATTTTGCATTGAGGACCATGCTTTACTTTTTAGTTGGGGGTGGTGATTTTCCCATGTTGCCCGAGTCGGGCTTGTTTTGTTCGATATTGCCCTCGTCGGGTTTCGTGTTGTTTGAAATTTAATTGGATTAGTCATTTTTGGTTTTCTTATTTTTATTTTAAAATAGTTTGTTTTGAGTGACGATTTCCAATGATAGATTGAGTGACGGCATTCTTAAGGGAAAATCGTTGCTTTGTGTGATATTGAATCTAGGGGAAGTCTGAGTACCCACTAGGCTAGATGAGATTGCTGGTGTATGGAGGTGTGCCATATCAATTTAGATAGATGAATTGGCCCTATGATAGATTGAGTGACGACATTCTTAAGATCAATTCGTCATATTTTGAGATAAGTTAGATAATGATTCGATTGGTACTAATTGATTTAGTCTTGCATGCGAATTGAGTTTTGAGCATACCCATTCAAAAATTCTTGTGACGTAGTTGGAAAGCAAAGAATGATGCTTGTGACAGTGCCTTTGATCTTTTTGTGACTTTTGACCAATTAGTGATTACATAGATGCAAAATATGGCTCCATTTATCCTTGATAGGAAGAACATTGATCCGTCTTGAATAATTTGCATGCCATGTGTGGTGAGCTTTGTTGAATAATCCTCGTGCTTGCTTGTGTCACCTAGAACTTTCCCTGTTAGTCATTCTAATGCTAGTCTTAACTGTGTTGGTTGGAAAAATGACCTTAGGCCTTCTTTGTGATTATTGAAGCCTACTAAACCTTTAAAGACCACCATTGCACTCAAAATTTATCACTAGCCACCCTTTTTGAGCCTAATACCTCTTCTTTGGCAACCTTAGTACAACCCTTAAACCATTTTGAAAACGACTCCCTCTTTTGATCCCATCCCTCCTTGAACTCTACAAGTGTGAAATCGAGGCTAAAAGCCTAAGTTGGAGGATGATGAAGAAACACCTTGGAGGAGTGATAAGTGAGTAAAAACTTGGTTTGTGGTCGAAGCCTAAAAAGAATTGCCTAAAAATAAGAAGCAACTTGAAAGGAAAGAAATAATAAAAGGAAAAGAGGAAAGAAAGTGAATCCTCCAAGGTGAATAGAATGACAAAAGTGGGGCATCGTGTGAATTGAGTAAAATGGTGCATTGTATTAAATGAAAATGAAAAAAATGGCTTCGATTTCAAATTGAAAATGTTGTGTAGTGTTCAAGGAGGAGGTAGTCACTCTAATCCAAAATGATATCCTACCCTTCCCCTAGCATACATTACAAGCTTAGAAAAGTCCTTTGAGATCTCCAACCGATCGCTTTTGAGTTAGTGGTGAATGAAAATAAAGGCAAGCTTATGATTTGATACTTCTTTGTACTTGAGGTTCTTTGTGAGTGTGAGTGTTGTGCATTTTCCCCTTGTTTTATCATTGTGAATAGTGTGTTTTGGGGACTTTCTTTGTTGTGAGGGCATGCGAATTTAGATAGCGGTGATGTTGTTACTTCCCGAAAATGAATCAAATGAGCATAATTAGTGCTAATGGTCATAAGTCATTTCTTGAGGATTTGTTGTTGTCACTTGGTCATATTTGTAAGTCTTTTGCAACTCTTGAAGATGTTTGTGAAAATGAGGGGATGGTTGAGTTGAGCCTTCGCCTGTGATTGACTAATTATTAGTACCAACTGACATCATATCTATGGTGCTTAAGTTGAAAAGTGGGTTGTGAATAAGAGAGGTGTCACACCCCAAACCATGGGAGGCATGACCAACACCCGGAGCCCCAAAAGGCTGAGGGTGTCAAAATAGAGTGTATCTCTATTGAACCTGCTGGGGGTCTGAGACCGACAAGGTCTCTAAGAATAGCAATTTGAAACACTGAAAGGTCAATAGTAGCTAAGCAACTCAACGCCGACAAGGCTATTATCGTAGTAGATAGCTAATAACAAGGCCGACAAGGCCATACCCAACACTGATATACATATACACGTCTACAAGCATCTAGGAGTAAGTAAAATATCTCATATCTAGGACATGGCCCTAGACTATCCATAAGTTGTACATATACATAACCTGGTCAAAATATAAGCTAGACCTCTGACTCGTCAGCTCCAGGAAGAATGGAGCTTACCAAATTGGCTGAACTTTGCAACTCCTACTGAAGAGGTCTGTCTGGGTATCTGTCTGGACCTACAGGCATGAATGCAGCGCCCCCAGGCAATGGGGATGTCAGTACGACAATAATGTACTGGCATGTAAGGTAGAACCAAAAAAGCAAGTCGCAAGTAGTAAATCTGAACAAGATATAATATGAAACTTGTAAACTGTAATTGGTAAAACTCGTTAAGCTTTTTTCTCATTTATTCTTTTTAGAACACAACACATGCATTAACTCACACCGCAACTCACTCTTTATCACCCACGCTGAACCACAATAGCGCCTCGGCGTACACTATATATAATAGACTCAATATGGCAGTAGTGCCTCGGCGCACACTATGTATATAATGGCCTCAATATGGAAGTAGCACCTCGGTGCACACTATGTACATAATGGCCTCAATATGGCAGTAGCACCTCGGTACACACTATGTATATAATAGCCTCAATATGGCAGTAGCACCTCGGTGCACACTAACACGCAAACCACGCATAATAAGTGTATTACTAGATTGACCTTCAAAGCTATTCTTGTTATTTATGAAGGTTCATTTAGATAACTTCTTTAGCCTTGGCTTACTAGGTGTTGGACTCAACATACCAAACATATATAAATGGGGATTTGACTTGCTAACTTTCCTTTTATACTTTCTAAAGCTTGATTAGGGATCACAATACAAAGAAGAAACTTGACAAAAGGATAACTTACGTTTCGTGCAAAAAGAATCGGATTTTTATAAGAAGGCGAATTGAATCACCATAATATATAACTTAGTTCCTTAAGACTTGTTGGGTTACCAAATCATCTCTCTTACAACAGAATACTCAAATTCTTTCTTTCGGAGATTTAGAGTTCTATTTTTAGATTCATGCCGATAAGGAATAAAGAAGCCTTAACATACCTCGTTCCTTCCGAAGATTGCGCTTACCACAACTTGGACTTCCCTTTATTAAGTTAATCTACAACACAAGGGTATATTGAAGCTAATATTAGCTCTTAAACCTTATGCAATTTTCCCAAAACAGTAGCCAAACATTTCCCGGGCAGATTTACGTATTTTGCATTAATTAAAGGTGTATCGTCGCACCTTTCTCCCCTATCCAATACACATCACACACACACCAACTTACTGCCTCCAATAATACAAAACACATCAAACATCCCCTACACAACTCACCTTGCCGAAATACAATAGCAACACATTGAACCCACGGTTTCCGATCGCCGTCCCGTGAGTTCTTAACAACAATTCAACAACAATTGTCCATCCGAACTTTAATCCAAAAATATGATTATGGGAAGAGTACTTACCACACTTGAAGGGGTGTTTTTATCCTCTTTTTATTGATGCCTTGAAAAGCTTAAGTACCCCCTACACATACACCAACAAGAGAAGAAGAAATCTCTTAATTGTTACACAATTTCTATGTGTTAAATCTTAAGAAAGGGGCTTCCATAGTTCATTTCTTTCTTACCATAGGATATCCTAGATATATGTAGTAGATTAATACCAAGATAACAAGTTATTTAACTCACCTTAAGCTTGAATGAATCTTGATCTTCTTAGAACCCTAAAGGGGGAGAGGGGCTGTCAAAGGAAAGGAGATAAGAGAAATTGTTTTCCAGCTTTTTGTGATCAATATTGATCAACAAAAGGTCTGTATAAAGGGACCTTTTTGGCTGACTTTTTTGAGTATATCTGGGCCACAATGGGTCAAGAAACTTGGCCGAAATTACCCTTTGCTTGGGTCTCAAAAGGGTTAAGTTTTGTGGCTGATTTTGGGCTTCTCTTGGGTCAAAATATGGTCAATATTGGTGGCTACCTTTTGTAGTTGTTTGGGCCAGATTTGGTTGTGCTTTGATGGGCCAAATTTAAGCTTCATTTGGGCTACCATTAGGTCTAATAATCCATGATGTTGCTGCCCGTAATCGGCCTTCGGAACTTGGTTCGTTAGCGTAGGTAGGTGATGCACCTACTTGTCACCTAAAAGCTTAGATAAGTCGAGCAAGCACCTCACTTGTTTTATCTCATTTTCAAAACCCTCATCCTTATAATTTAACTTAAAACTTATATACATTTGACCATTTCAAATTCTAGTCCAAAGTACCCCTTCACAATCTTAAGCTCAAATACCTTCGTCGATATTTACTTAGTCACATAGGTTTTGAAAGGTACGGGGTGTTACATCCTTCCCCCCTTAGAATCATTCATCCTCGAATGAGGGTAATGCATATAGAGCTCTAGTACCTTAGGATTTTTTTGAAATTTCAGCAGAGTTTTCTTTATAATTGGGACTATCCAAAAACCTGAAACTCAACAAAAGTCCATCACGATGCCTCACAAGGCGATACAACTATATACAATTAAATGTAATCATTTTCACATGTTCAAACCTGATCATATTTGCATAGTAGGAAGAGTATCAAGAACATAAGAATATGACTTACCTCTATACTATCTTCGAGTCATAAATAAATGGGAATGCTTTTTCCTCATTTCTTCCTCGGCTTCCCACGTCATTTCCTCGATATTATTATTTCTCCACAACACCTTTACTGAGGCTACTTCATTGGTTCTGAGATTCCTAACTTGATGATCTAGGATAAAAATTGGTACTTCCTTATAGGATAAGTCTTCAGAATGTTGAACATCTTTGATAGGCATAATACGTGAAGGATCTCTTATGCACCTTCGTAGCATCGATACATGAAATACAGGTTGGACTGTCTCCAATTCTGTGGGTAAATCTAGCTCATATGCCACTTTTCCTACCCTCTGAATGATCCTGTATGGTCCAATATATCTTGGACTAAGCTTTCTTTTTTTACCAAATCGCATAACGCCTTTCATGGGTGAAACCTTTAGGAAAACCCAATAACTAATATTAAATTCCAAATCCCGACGTTGCACATCTTCATATGATTTCTGCCTACTCTGGGCTGTTAGTAATCTTTCTCGGATTAGCTTCACCTTCTCCATTGCCTGATTAACTAGGTCTGGCCCTAATAATCCTGCTTCTCCAATTTCAAACCATCCAATCGGTGATCTACACTTTTGTCCGTATAAAGCCTCATAAGGAGCCATTTGAATGCTTTCATGGAAGCTATTATTATAAGCAAACTCAATTAGTGGCAAATGGTCATCCCAACTCCCTTTAAAATCTAGTACACAAGCTCGTAGCATATCTTCGAGTGTTTGAATAGTGCGTTCAGCTTGTCCATCTATCTGTGGATGAAAAGCTGTACTGATACTTATTTGAGTACCTAAGCCTCTCTGGAAAGACCTCCAAAAATTTATTGTAAACTGAGCACCTCTATCTGAAATGATGGAAATTGGGATACCATGAAGTTAAACTATTTCACTAATATACAACTTGGCATAATCTTCAGCAGTATAAGTTGTCCTGACTGGCAAAAAGTGAGTTGATTTTATAAGTCTATCTACAATCACCCATATGGATTCATACTTCCGATAAATACGGGGTAAGCCTGTAATAAAGTCCATGTTGATCACCTCCCATTTCCAGGTAGGTATCACTATACTTTGAGTTAGACCTCCGGGTCTCTGGTGTTCAATTTTTACCTGTTGACAATTCGGGTATTGGGCTACAAACTCTGCAATATTTCTCTTCATATTATTCCACCAATAAATCTGTCGAAGATCATGATACATCTTCGTCGCTCCTGGATGGTTTGAATAGCGAGAATAGTGAACTTCTGCCAAAATTTTCTCCCGAAGCTCCCCAACGTTAGGTACACATAGAGGACCTTGATATCTTAAAACCCCATCTTCCTTAAGCTCTATTAGTGGTTGCTTCTGTTGTGGAATTTACTCCCTCAATCTTACTAATTCTGGATCATCATATTGTCGTTCCTTTACCTCTATTATAAGTGAGGATTCCGCTGTGCTTTGAATAACAACTTCCCCATTACCTTGGTCTAGTAGTCGAACCTGCAAAGTAGCTAACTGATGTAGTTCTCTTGTCATCTCAATCTTTCTATTTTCTACATGGCTCAAGCTTCCCATGGATTTGCGGCTAAGTGCATCGTCCACTACATTGGCCTTACCTGGATGGTACAAAATATCTACGTCATAATCCTTTAGTAACTCTAGCCACCTTCTTTGCCTTAGGTTTAAATCCTTCTGTTTGAATAAATACTGTAGACTTTTGTGGTCCGTAAACACATCTACATGGACTCCAAACAAGTAATGGCGCCAAATTTTCAAGGCAAATATAACTGCTGCCAATTCAAGATCGTGAGTAGGGTAATTTTGTTCGTGCGTTCTTAGTTGTCTTGAGGCATAGGCAATAACTTTACCATGTTGTATTAAAACGCAGCCCAAACCAATCCTTGAAGCATCACAATACACAACATAACCTTCCGTGCCCTCTGGCAGAGTTAAGACAGGTGCTGAAGTAAGCCTGTCCTTCAACTCCTGAAAACTCTGCTCACATGCATCAGACCACTGGAACTTGGCAGCTTTATGAGTCAACTTTGTCAATGGTGCAGATATAGAAGAAAACCCTTCTACAAACCTTCGGTAATAACCTGCTAAGCCCAAAAAACTACGGATCTCTGTAGCATTCAAGGGCCTCGGCCAATTCTTTACTGCTTTAATCATTTGGCCGTCAACTCTAATACCTTCGTCTGTAATTATATGGCCAAGAAAAGCCACTGAAGTCAACCAAAACTCACATTTGGAGAACTTCACATATAATTTATGATTCTGAAGTGTTTGCAATACTGCACGTAAATGATCAGCATGTTCGACTTTGGACCGCGAGTAAATCAGGATATCGTCAATAAATACGATCACGAATACATCTAGGAATGGCTTGAATACCCGATTCATTAGGTCCATAAAAGCTGCTGGGGCATTAGTAAGCCCAAAAGACATTACTAGAAATTCAAAGTGGCCATACCTTGTCCTAAAGGCTGTTTTTGGAACATCTACCCCTTTAACACGTAACTAGTGATACCCCGACCGCAAGTCAATCTTTGAAAAACATTTGGCGCCTTGCAACTGATCAAAAAGGTCATCAATCCTTGGAAGCGGATACTTATTCTTGATTGTAACTTTGTTCAGCTGTCGGTAATCAATACACATTCTCAAGGACCCATCCTTCTTACGAACAAACAAAACTGGTGCACCCCATGGCGATGTACTAGGCCTAATGAAACCTTTTCCGAGTAGATCCTTTAATTGTTCCTTTAACTCTCTTAATACTGCAGGAGCCATCCTGTAAGGGGGAATTGATATTGGCTGAGTATCTGGAAGTAGGTCAATGGAAAACTCAATTTCCCTTTCTAGAGGGATTCCTGGAAGCTCATCCGGGAATACATCTAGAAACTGACTCACCACGGGAACCGATTGAAGAGTCGATGGTCTATCCTCTGTGCTTCTTACTCGGACTAAATGATAAATATAGCCTTTAGAGATCATTTTCTGGGCCTTAAGGTAGGAAATAAACCTACCCCTTGGCATGGCAGCATTACCTTTCCACTCCAGGATTGTCTCTTTCGGAAAATGGAATTTGACAACCTTAGTTCTACAATCGATATTAGCATAACATGCAGCTAACCAGTCCATGCCCATAATGACATCGAAGTCAATCATATCTAATTTGATTAGATCAGCTGATGTGAGACGTTCATAAATCCACACTGCACAATCTCGATAAACTCGTCTAGATATAATAGATTCACCAACCGGTGTAGATACAACAAAGGGTCTAGGCAACAACTCAGGGCCTGCCCCCAACTTACCAACGAGTGGGGTAACATATGAAAGAGTAGATCCAGGATCTATAAGTACATAAACAAAATGAGTAAAAATAGTCAATGTACCTGTAACAACATCAGGTGACGATTCCAAGTCCTGGCGACCGGCTAGAGCATAAGTGTGATTCTGACCACAGCCTGAACTGGATGCTCCTCCTCCTCCTCTACCTCTACCACTACCTGGTGTAGCTTGTAGGCCTATCCTAGGTGGATGAATAGTAGATGAAGAAGCTGCCATCGACCCTGTAGGCTGGGACATCTCACCCCTACCTCTACTCGGACAGTCTCGCATAAAGTGACCAGGATGCCCACACGAATAACAAGTATCTGAACCCAGGCGACATATCCCAGGATGCTTCCTACCGCACTGAACACAAGGTGGCAAAGGTGGCCTCATCTGACCTGAATGCCCCTGGCGATAGGAACTGGATGCACCTGAACTGTGGCCTGGTCCAGTCTGAGAAAAACGATCATACCTCTGCCTTTGCAACTGATATGGGGAACCACTAGTAGGGTGGGGTGATCTTCTATTAAAATGTGGCCGAACATTACCTCGTGGCTCTACATAGGACCCAGTAGATCTAGCCCTCTTATTCTGATCCCTTTCTCGGCTTTGGTTATCTCCTATTTGTACTTCAAGATCCTCTGCAGTCTGAGCAACATCTTCTATCTTCGAAATATTCATATCCTCTTGTGTGGTTGCTATTGTTAATCCCTTAATCAATTCATCCTTAAGGCCACACACATAGCGATGAAATCTAGCTTGCATCGTACTCGCAATATCGGGAGCGTACCTGTCTAATGAATTAAATCTGAGGTTGTACTGTCGAACACTCATATTGCCCCTGCCTAAAGGCTAGAAATTGATCAAGTCTGGCCTCTCGAACCTCCTTTGGAAGATAGTGAGCTAGGAAGGCCTCTGAAAATTCCTCCCATTCAGCTAGGGGTGCATTTGATCCCCTAGACCGATCCCAAGCCTCGAACCATAAAATGGCCACATCTCGTAACCTGAAAGATACAAACTCTACTGCTTCCACTACTGTTGCATGCATGACTCAAAGTACTCGATAAGTCTGATAAATAAACTCCTAAGGATCCTCACATGGGTCAGAGCCTGTAAATATAGAAGGACTTAGGTTGATAAACTCTCGATCCCTAGAACTTTCTGAGCCACCTGACCTAGCACTCGCTAATGCCCCAATTTGTTGTTGCTGTGTGGCTACCATCTGGGTCAATAATCGAACAGCACTCCTGATGTCCTGGTCCTCTGCTTCAGGTGGAGGAGCTACAGGTGCTGGTTCATCTCTAGCTTTCTCAGATGCCACTGGAGCAGGTGGGGTCAGGGGTACTAGATCCCCTCTAGTCTCATCAGGTATTTGATGAACTGGGATCTCTGGTGTCGGTGATTCACTTTGAGCCTCAAATCTATCCATTCGAATATGCGGAGAATGACTAGTACCTTCCCCCATATCCGTACCAACCCGTCGGCTACTCATTTGTCTGGTCACATGCATTTCTGTAAACAAGGAATAGAAAAACATGAATTAGACTTCAAACATCTTATGACCTCGCTCTATCGCACGATCTAGCAGATGAAAGAAGGATAACAATTCCTAAATATCCCGTAGCCTCATGATTATAGGTATGGTGCACAACACACCCATAAGCAAGACTCTACTAGACACGCCTTGTAGACTCCCTAGGATTCGACGTACTCTGATACCAAGTTTGTCACGCCCAAAACCATGAGAGGCATGACCGACACCCGGAGCCCCAAAAGGCCGAGGGTATCAAAATAGAGTGTATCTCTATTGAACCTGCTGGGGGTCTGAGACTGACAAGGTCTCTAAGAATAGCAATTTGAAACACTGAAAGCTCAATAGTAGCTAAGCAACTCAACGCCGACAAGGCTATTATCATAGTAGATAGCTAATAACAAGGCCGACAAGGCCATACCCAACACTGATATACATATACACGTCTACAAGCCTCTAGGAGTAAGTAAAATATCTCATATCCAGGACAGGACCCTGGACTACCCATAAGTTATACATATACATAACCTGGTCAAAATATAAGCTAGACCTCTGACTCGTCAGCTCCAGGAAGAATGGAGCTTACCAAATTGGCTGAACTCTGCAACTCCTACTGAAGAGGTCTGTTTGGGTATCTGTATGGACCTGCAGGCATGAATGCAGCGCCCCCAGGCAATGGGGATGTCAGTACGACAATAATGTACTGGCATGTAAGGTAGAAACATAAAAGCAAGTCGCAAGTAGTAAATCTGAACAAGATATAATATGAAACTTGTAAACTGTAATTGGTAAGACTCGTTAAGATCTTTTCTTCTTTATTCTTTTTAGAACACAACACATGCATTAACTCACACAGCAACTCACTTTTTATAACCCACGCTGAACCACAATAGCGCCTCGGCGCACACTATATATAATAGCCTCAATATGGTAGTAGCGCCTCGGCGCACACTATGTATATAATGGCCTCAATATGGCAGTAGAACCTCGGTGCACACTATGTATATAATGGCCTCAATATGGCAGTAGCACCTCGGTGCACACTATGTATATAATGGCCTCAATATGGCAGTAGTACCTCGGTGCACACTATATATATAATAGCCTCAATATGGCAGTAGCACCTCGGTGCACACTAACACGCAAACCACGCATAATAAGTGTATTACTAGATTAACCTTCAAAGCTATTTTTGTTATTTATGAAGGTTCATTTAGATAACTTCTTTAACCTTGGCTTACTAGGTGTTGGAATCAACATACCAAACACATATAAATGGGGATTTGACTTGCTAACTTTCCTTTTATACTTTCTAAAGCTTGATTAGGGATCACAATACAAAGAAGAAACTTGACAAAAGGATAACTTACATTTCGTGCAAAAAGAATCAGATTTTTATAAGAAGGCGACTTGAATCACCATAATGTATAACTTAGTTCCTTAAGACTTGTTGAGTTACCAAATCATCTCTCTTACAACAGAATACTCAAATTCCTTCTTTCGGGGATTTAGAGTTCTATTTCTATATTCATGCCGATAAGGAATAAAGAAGCCTTAATATACCTCGTTCCTTCCGAAGATTGCGCTTACCACAACTTGGACTTTCCTTTATTAAGTTAATATACAACACAAGGGTATAATGAAGCTAATATTAGATCTTAAACCTGATGCAACTTTCCTAAAACAATAGCTAAACATTTCCCGGGCAGATTTACGTATTTTGCATTAATTAAAGGTGTATCATCGCACCTTTCTCCCCTATCCAATACACATCACACACACACCAACCTACTGCCTCCAATAATACAAAACACATCAAACATACTCTACACAACTCACCTTGCCGAAATACAATAGCAACACATTGAACCCACGACTTCCGATCGCCGTCCTGTGAGTTCTTAACAACAATTCAACAACAATTGTCCATCCGAACTTCAATCCAAAAATATGATTATGGGAAGAGTACTTACCACACTTGAAGGGGTGTTTTTATCCTCTTTTTATTGATGCCTTGAAAAGCTTAAGTACCCCCTACACATACACCAACAAGAGAAGAAGAAATCTCTTAATTGTTACACAATTTCTATGTGTTAAATCTTAAGAAAGGGGCTTCCATAGTTCATGTCTTTCTTACCATAGGATATCCTAGATATATGTAGTAGATTAATACCAAGATAATAAGTTGTTTAACTCACCTTAATCTTGAATGAATCTTGATCTTCTTAGAACCCTAAAGGGGGAGAGAGGCTGTCAAAGGAAAGGAGATAAGAGAAATTTTTTTCCAGCTTTTTGTGATCAATATTGATCAACAAAAGGTCTGTATAAAGGGACCTTTTTGGCTGATTTTTTTGAGTATATTTGGGCCAAAATGGGTCAAGAAACTTGGGCCAAAATTACCCTTTGCTTGGCCCTCAAAAGGGTTAATTGTTGTGGCTGATTTTGGGCTTCTCTTGGGTCAAAATGTGGTCAATATTGGTGGCTACCTTTTGTAGTTGTTTGGGCCAGATTTGGTTGTGCTTTGATGGGCCAACTTTAAGCTTCATTTGGGCTACCATTAGGTTTAATAATCCATGATGTTGCTGCTCGTAATCGGCCCTCGAAACTTGGTTCATTAACGTAGGTAGGTGATGCACCTACTTGTCACCTAAAAACTTAGATAAGTCAAGCAAGCACCTCACTTGTTTTATCTCATTTTCAAAACCCTCATCCTTATACTTTAACTTAACACTTATATACATTTGACCATTTCAAATTCTAGGCCAAAGTACCCCTTCACAATCTCGAGCTGAAATACCTTCATCTATATTTACTTAGTCACATAAGTTCTGAAAGGTATGGGGTGTTACAAGAGGATGGCCCTTGTGCTTAAAGAAATTGGAATCTTTTTGTGGTGTGATTGCAAATTTGCTTGAGGACAAGCAAGAAATTAAGTTGGGGGTGTTGATAAGTGGTGGATTTACCACTTATTTATATCTCTTTTCTTATACTTTTATATCTTCTAATTATGATATGAGATTACTTATGGCATGTTTTTATTATATTTCAGGTGATTTGTGTTTCTGTGGATAGTTGGAACAAGTGGAGCAAAAAGAGACAAAAGTTGGAGCAAAAGGGAACTTACTCCACTGAAGTACCAGGTTAGCCGCCCCTGTGGCCAAGGAGGCGCACCTGCGCTCCTGCAGGAGCGGATCCAAGGACGCACCTGCGACCCAGGTGCCAACATGCCATAGGCACACTTGCACCACATAGGCCGCCACAACAACCTCGCCCCTGCGGTATAGTTGCCGCCCCTGCGGCTAAAACTCCGCAGGTGCGGCTGCCGAATTTCAGTCAAGGTCCAAATGGTCATTTCACATCTGGAGAAACCCCAATTTACATAAAACACTTCTAAGCCATCTTGAAACATATCTTTGGCTGGATCTTGATTTTTCTCACAATTTTTCGCAAGCTTGGGGAGCAAGTTCATCAACCAACACCATAGGAGTGAAGATTTGAATGCTCTTTATTGTAAAATCCTTAGTTTCCATTCTTCAACTCTTGTTCTTAATTGCTATTTTATTAGTGTAATTGTTGACTTGAAATTTGGGTTTGTATTAGAGATAATACTTGTTTGGGTATTGAATTCATATATAGATTTTGTTCTTATTTAATTATTTGGGTCTATTAAATCCTCCATTGCTTAAATTTATAGTCAATGGTTGCAAACATTGACTTAGCTTTCTAATTTGGGTTTTTGCTTGAGAAAGGATTTCCCAAAATTCGGAAAGATTCAATAGTAAGGATTTGAGGGTTTCCACTCTAGATCAAGGCTAGAGATAGTTTGGTTGCCGAAAACTCCCATCTAAGAGTTGGGGTTAGAGATAATCCAACTCACCCAAGTAAATTATTGGTTATTGCTTACTCGTGGTGATTCGTGAGAACCCATGAGGATTGTTGCTTAATTGGTCAAGAGATAGTTAAATGCACCCTTAGCCAAGTCTACCCATGTGTTGATTGGGTGCAAGTCTTGTGAATTGAATTCTCATTCCCAATTCTCCCTTTTTACCCTTGCTTGGTGAAAACAAGGTGAAAGCCATTGATCAATCTATCTTTTATTTAATTTTCTTTTATCTTTAGATGTAGTCTAAAAACCTCCCATTTAGATATCTTTTTCCCCTTTTTGTTATTTGAACTACAATAAGTTGCTTGGATTCTTTATTAGCTCGATCGCGACTACATTTTTCCCTTAGGTGCGACCTTAACACTCGTTGGGAATTATAAATTTTGTTTTTCTGCACGATCATCGTGGCCTCCTACTTGGAGAGCACGATTTGAGCGTTCATCAGGTACCACCCTTGTTTGATGTTTGTTGATCGTACGCTCCAGTAGTATGGGATGCCGAAGGATTTGTTTTCACTTGTTTACATTCCTCGATTGTATGGGCGGCTGGGGGACTGTAGGTAGACTCTTGTTACTTTATCGCGGTGTTATCCCCTGTTATGGTTATAGTTATGAGATTGTATATTGCTAGGTTGTTAGTCTCTTGGATTTGAGATTGGTATGATTAGTTTGGTTATTGATTCCTATTTCCGAGCTTGTCTATCTTTACTATCCTCTTCCCTCTCTTGCACTTGAGGTTACCGGTATATCGTCCACTTCTAAACTTATTACGTATATACTGTTATTGCACGGATCCCAGGTGCGTCATTTCTTACTTTCACATGTGCCTGTTGTGTATATATTCTACTTGCTAGCCTTGTATGTTGTTTCTGTTGTCTTCCCTGTGGGCTAGTTCCTGTGTGACTTTTCATAGAATTCTATGACTACTTGCTTTTATATTTTGTTTGTTACTACGCTTTTATCTAATATGTGCCTAGTCGGCCTATGATACCTACTGGGTACCTTATGCTTCACATTTGGTGCTCATATTATACTCTGCATCTTCTTGTGCAGATCCTAGTGTGAGCCATCACCGCTAGGTCGTGGGAGACTCGTGCTTTGAGATTTTGGACCGTCCCGGACTGAGGGTGAGCTCTTGGCGATCGGAGCTTGACTTTAGTTTGTCTTTTTTATATTTTGTACTCTCATAGCTTCGGAGACATGATGTATATGTTATTTTGGACCCTTTGTACTCCTTATGTAGATCCGGCTCTTGTACGCTATGATACCAGGTTTTGGGTTTAGCTTCCGCATATGTATATATATATCCCTGTTATCTATTTTCTTCATCTTGTTCCCTTGTTTCCTCTTATTAAACTGTTCTTTCGCTTAAATTATTAGAATGTAGTCCATTACTAACCGTTCTAGGCCACGAGAATTGGTTCGCCTACTGAGGGATTGTAGGTGCCATCATGACCGAGAAATTGGATCGTGACATTATATTTAAAAAATTATTTTAAAATATATAATTAAAATTTATTTAAATATAATAATTAATAAAACTATTTAATTAGAGGTTATATTAATAACAAACATAAGTAATGATTCACAAGTTATCAAATTGGTGTAACATAGGGGCACAAGATTATATCATTAATGTGTGACTCTCTGGAGTTGTTGTTAACTAGAGTCGACACATATGCACTATATGCTTTTTATGATTTTGATAATGTATCGATGTGTACCATGTCTAAATTGTTCGAGTTTTGATTGTCGTTATTGAAAATATTTTTAAATTGTATCAAAAATTATTTAAATGTATAATTTAAATTTATTTAAACATAAAAATTATAAAATTACTTAATTAGAGAACATATTAATAACAAATATAAAGAATGATTCACAAGTGATCAAATGAACATAAATATATTGAGTCATATATACCGAAAATTAAAAATTACCTATAGAAAAATATGACGAATTATGCTATTCATGTGCTACTGATATTTCTTTAATTGAATTGAAGCATCAATGCTAAATTGCTAATGTTGTGGTTACTACATTCTCGTCCTTTGTATAAGCTGAAAACTCAAACAAATAAATTCATGATGTTAAATGTGTTAAATTTTAATAATTTTACTTGTCTAATTAAGTAATTTTATTTGTCTGTTGATAAACTATAAAAATGGAATGTTGATAAAATTCTTGAAGTAAAATTACTTCTCTATTCAATCATTCTAAATTATAAAAAATGTCCAGCCATTCTAAATTACTTGGGATGTTAATTTTATTTTAAATTAATAAAATTACTTAAACAAATGGAATGACTGGACGTTTTTCTTGTTTGTTTGTACGGATAAATTTTTGAAGTGGAAAGTCAATAAACAAATAAACAAGAAATATGTTTATTCCCCATGTATTGGGAAATAGCTAAAAAAAAATTGAGAGAAATTTTAACTTCAGATGAAAGGGTAAAAATGTCAAACAGAAAACCTCTTTATAATGTGAATAGATTTTATTATCAAATTTGGGCCATTGTGGGAAAAATCATGTGTAAACAACATAAAACACAGTAGTTTGGTCCCTAATTACGTTTTATCCCACTATTTTAAAATATTACATTTTTCCCGGTAGTTTAAAAAAAGAAAGGCGTGTATCCTTTGTATTTTCGTGTATCTTGGATACATATAACCTCTTCATTAATGGTAAATCTGTTTCTATTATGGCGCTTTAAAAGGAAATAAAATATTTACAATTAATGAGGAGTAAATCATTAATTGTAAATCTATCACTATTAGGGCACTTTAAAAGGAAATAACAGATTTACAATTAATGAGGAGTAAATCTGCAGTATCCTCATCTCCACAAACAACTGGAGAATTCAAATTTCAATTTAAAATTACTTGGATACACATCAAACTAGCAAGTAACTCCATTATACAGGATACATGTAATAATAGATCTCAAATATCTAAGGATACACATTTAAACAGCAAACAACAATAGGTATACTTGGATACACTGTTAACACTGTATCCAAGATTATAAGCTTGGATACATTATAACAGTGTTAAGGATACTTCCCAATATCTAAGGATACCCATCTAAACAACAAATAGATATAGGTATACTTGGATACATGTTAATATTGGATACAAGTTTGTAAGCTTGGATACATTGTAACAGTGTTAAGGATACATGTTACCAACATCTCAAATAGCAGCTTGCAGTAGTATTGGGATACATGTTAACATAAATTACTCTTGGATACATGTAACACAAGATTTGCTTACAATGTTATCCCTGGATACATATTGCTTTGTTTTGATTTAAAACTTTAAATTTACAAAAGTTACACATTTACAACTCAGATAGATATATGTATACTTGGATACATGGAAAATAACACTGGATACATGGTAACAAGTTGGTAACACTGGAAAATAACATCTGGGTTTGAGTCCCTTGTTCTTGATTTCAAATTTTTGTGCAATTCATTCATTTTGACTTGATCGTTTCTAAATTTGGATCTATTTTCAGCAAAGTCTTCTTCTTCAAAGTCTCTAACAGCCGGAACAAAGGTCGGAGAAGGCACTTCATTGTTCCTAGACAGCAATGTGTTCCTAGGACTACTTTCTGCATTCTGATTTTGTGTCCTTTTCCTTAGCAGATACTGTAGTTTCTTGATCCAAGGATTCTTCTTCCCATTCAAAATTAATGGGTAAATCTGAAAAGGGAGTTTTTGGATTTTGCCCAAAAAGGTTTGATTGAATGCTATCCATGGAAGTATGTTGTTAATGGGTGTCTGAAAATCCGAGAATTTTGAAAAAAAACCCTTAAAAGGTTTCTTCAATGGCGGAATCAAGCCCGGGTGAATCTGTCACCATTCTTGCCATCGTGTACGGCGGTGGCGCCACCACTATTTGGCCTGGACAACTTCACCACTGTCCGCTTCGATGAATTTTCCCTCCTCTACTGGAGATGACGATGAAAGTTTGTGGAAGTAAAATATCGAGATAAAATCTATGAAAATTTTGATTAGTGAGAGAGATTTGAGGGAGAAGCTGGAGATATTTGAGGGAAGGAGTGATTTGGGGCGAAGTAATAGAAGTATGTTGGGATACACGTTTTGGTATGAAAAATACAATCTAGTGAGATATATGTAATTATTTTAAAGTAATGGGATATTATGTAGTTATGGTAAGGATGTTTGGTTAATTATGTAGTTTATCCAAAAATCATTGCGGCATTTTTGAAGAGAATACTCCCTCCGTCCATTTTTACATGTTCACTATACTAAAAATAAATGTTCAATAATACTTGTTCAATTTAAAAAATCAATGAATAATTTTCCATTTTATGCCCAATTTACCCTTGCTATTAATGATTCAGATTTTTTTATTCATTTTCCCAACACTTTCAAATTACAGGTCAAACTTGCTTTTCCCATAAATAATAAATAGGTAATTAGCACGTCTCTTCATTCTCCCACTTTACTTGTTTATATACTCCCCTTTATATGTTGTTTCTTAACAGAAGTTACCTAATTGTTGTGATCATATTTTTAATAAATGGAAAGAGAAACAAAACAAAAATTGATACACAAATATTTAAAAAAAAATACTTGAAAGTTCTACCATTATTAAAGTTGAAGGTTCCAATATTGTGGATAACAAAGTTGTCTTTTAGCCGTACCTTTGTTGTGTACTCTTTCAATAGAGTGAAACATATTTTAAAGAATTATTTTGGTGGGAAATTTAAATAAAATTAGTATAAGATGTAAAATATGAAAATTTTGGCTCCATAACTTTTATTTTTAAGGAATATGTAATGTGCGCTAACAATCCACTTTTCAATTTATTGGGTTAAAATGTTCAAGGAGTTTTTAGTGACTACACAATTTTTCAAATAAGCTTTAATTGAGTTTAATCATTTGGATGACTTAGTAATAATTAGGGGTAATGTGGTAAAATTATCTTTCTAATTTTAGTTTTTTAATAATTGTGTAAAGTCAATATTGAACAAGTGTTGATGGACGGAGGGAGTATCATGTTCTTAAAACAATTATAAAGTGCATAATTTTCTCTACATGAAATAATTCCAAGAAGCATGGACCACAGAGAAGAAGTCAGTAATAGGTAATTTGTGCAAATGCGCAGACACTAATAAATGGAGTTAATAACTCAAATGGTCACTCAACTAAAGATTTTTATCTCAGAAAGTCACTCAACTTTGTCTTTTACTTTAAAAGTCACTCAACTATAACTCTTTTACCTAAAAAGTCACTCAAGCTCTTTAATACTTTTTTTAATTAAAATTTGCTTTTATGGAATTTTTATTTAAAACAAAAATTCTAAAAAATAAAAAGGTATCCAATTAAATCACTTTAGAATTTATTTTACCAAATAAAAGAAAAAAGGCTACTCTACCAATTGTTCAACCAAATAAAATAGCAAATTTTAAATTATAATTGTATAATTAAATTTAGAGTTTCATAATATTATTAATAAATTACACATTTAATAAAAAAATTAAAGAATGTGTTAAATCAACATGTAAGTAATATAAGACGAAGGAAGAAATATATATAAGTTTGAATTTTAAGATAAATATACATTTATGTTAGTACTAATTATCGGCAAAAGCCTTAATGGTAGGATACAAATTTTATAAGTAATTAGTTTTTTTTTGTTTATTCAGTACGTTAGTGGAAATTTAATAAACAAATTTTTTTTGAAAGAATTTTTTTGTGAAATGTTTTTAAAAAAGAAGAAAATTCTCATAATTTATCTTGAACATTCCTTTTCAATTTAGAAAATAAAAGGATTTTTTTAGAATTTTTGTTTTAAATAAAAATAATTAAATAGCTTAAGTGACTTTCTAGGTAAAAGAACTATAGTTGAGTGACTTTCAAAGTAAAAGACAAAGTTAAGTGACTTTCTGCGATAAAAAGTCTTTAATTGATTGACCATTTCAGTTATTAACTCCTAATAAATGTAGGCTTGTGCAAATGCGCGCACACTAATAAATGTAGGCTATATTATAATTGGATCACAAGAGGTGATGCCAAATGACTGTCTACATCCACTTCTTCTTTATTTATTTCTTGGGATTAATTAATAAGCATATAGTACTTAGTAATATAGAATGATTAGCTTTCTAGAACTGCTGATTAATATAGTATAAAGCAACTACTAAGACTTATTCTCGTATCTCGATAATCACAAAAGTCACGCTAGTAGTTTGGAAATGACAAAACAAGGGAATTAATAATTTAATAATTAATGGAGAGTCTTATGTTGTGTTAGTTAATAAATAATATAATGCAACCAACTTTGGCATACACAACAACATTAATAAAGTTAATCAAGATTAACATCATAGTGACAAGTGCATTCCGTCATTACACTTGGATTAGTCATATAAACTCCAACCGTGTGAAAGTCGAGATTTTTTAAATCTTCAATTATGAATTACTTGTAAAATTTCAAATAATAATATATGTTATTTTCCAACAATTAATGGATATATTCAAAAACCTTGTGTGTACTTTACGAAACTTTGACACGAATTGTCCATTGTAAATGTTAGTTTGCACAAATAATCAAAATATTAGCAGTGTGTGGTTTTGGCTTTTACTATCCTCTTTGTCAATTCTTAACGGGAAAAAACCTATGAATTTCTTTATGAACGAATCATTACTATGAGTTGCTACGAAGATCAGGATCAATATTGCTTGATAAATATTGCTTAAATGGTCAACCATAAATTGTAACGACCTGTTTAGTTGTTATTAAAAAAATACCTCATTACGAATTACTGAAACTTTTAAAATACGCTCTCGAATTAATATGGGGTGACACGATGAATAATTTTGGAATTTGAAATTTTGGGTTGAGCTGACGTCATTCCGCTATAGCCAAAAAAAATTCGCTATAGCACAATCGGGTAGCAGCCGCCAGGTCGCTATAGTGGGACGACGGGACAAGTAACCCAGAACGGGTTTTATAATTTTATTTTCTCCTCTTCAGTTGCAAAAATGATGAGAATTGCTCTAAAAACCCTCCTATGGTGTCTCATGTCCTGGGAGCAATGGAGAGGAGAGATTTCTGCGCGAATTGGGTAAAACTCATGGATTATATGCTGACTTCACGCCAGGATTCGCCTTCACATATTCAATGTTCGCGTTTAGACTTCTGTAGCAGTTTCTTGGCGTCCAGGTAGGCTAGGTTTAAGTGAGTAGTTTAGATCTGAGTTGAAAAAGCATGACATGATGTAGATCGACAAGAGATTGCATGCTTAGGCCTTTGGGCACAGTATTTTGATGGATAAAACATATGAAACCTTGTGGTTAGGGGGGGAAATCTCTATTATGAGTGATGTTGACTCTATACTTGGTTTGTTTATGTTTATGCTTATGCTAATGTTGTTAATCCTCGGATAATCATATTATGAGTGGGGTCTCAAAACTAGTACTGACTAAATGTAAGGGTTGCTAGGTAATAGCAAAATCCCTGGTTTAGTATAAATGAAGGGGGATGAGGTAAGTAAGGAGGTACTTTGTATGTTGAAGTAAGGGTTAGACTTCATGTGGACGAATGTGCACTCCTAAGTGACTCTACATTCTAAGGTATATGATTTATTGTGTTTAATTGAACAAGCCGGGGGTTAGTCTTCGGACAGGCCATCAAGGCTAAGACAATGAATCATATTTGTCTGTGATTAGTGTGTTAGGAGTTGAATGTTGTTACATGCTTAAGGGAAATAAACATTAAATGATATCCTAAATGTTAATCACATATCATGAGGTTATATAAAAGGCTTGTTGATTGTGCAAGGGTGATTGCTTATTCTCACTGAATTCGTGATTATTGTGATATATGTTATTATCATGGGATGTACCGGTAATTGGATAACTTCACGGGATTTGTTGATATTATTCATTGGTTGGCTTGGGTACCATGTCGGTACAATATCTATGATTCATTGGTTGTTTCGGGTACCACGCTGATACAGTACATGGACAAGATCTTATCCCCTGTAGGCCATGATTAGTGGGCGACCATAAGACCCTTAGCATGTGTGTACATGTTTACTTGATATTCAAATTTGTTTGTTCCTTGTGTGAACCGGGCTTAACTATTTAGTTGATACTCATATTTGTTGGTTTCTTGTGTTAACCGAGCTTATCTATTTAGTTTTTATTCATATCTGTTGGTTCCTTGTGTGAAACAAACTTATTTGTTTAGTTGATATTCATATATGTTGGTTCCTTGTATGAACTAGCCTTATCTGGTTACTTACCATAGTTGTGGTCTTAGGGATCCTCGGGAGGTCCGGGTTAGTTTCACAATGAGGCATAGTTTGACGGTGTCCATTACTAGTGTAGTGGGAGTAAATTGTAAGTTATGATTGTGGAGTCATGGGTGTTGACTTGGCTAAGGGCTGGTAGTAAGGATTTTTGACTTAGAATCTTGAGCGGGAGTGGCAGGCCAACTAATGGTGATGTCTAGGCTAGTTGGTAACAGGACTGACGAATGTGAGGTGTCACTCTTGATTGTCAAGATGGGTAGTCCTGGAGAGTCTAAGGTTCTTAAGGTGTCAAGGTATGACTAGGTTAAGAGAGTTGTGCGTGTTCTATAATGCCTGAGTTGGAAGGAGGTTAAGGTAAGGAAGCTTGGGGGTTGAGTGCATAGAACTCACAGGTAGCATGTATGGGTAGTAAGGAGTTGTTTGATAAAATACCTCTGATTGTATAACTCTCAAGTTGTATGCGTTCTTTCTGGATATTTGCATGATGTTATATGGTGGATTTGGATCGACCGATGATGGTTACCAGTACGTGTTGTTTGTGCTGATACTACTCTTGCTATACCTTTTTTGGGTATAGTTTGGTTGCAGGATCAGTTGATGTTTCTCAGGTGACAAGGATGGTAATTTTCAGCAGCTTCTACTCATCTCTTCCTATGGTGGGAGTTGTGTCTTATTTCTTTTCTACTAAGCTTAGTAGCTCTTGTACCTGTTTATACTAGTTCTTAGGGAAGGGTTCCCGTTGTATGTTAAAAAGGGTTTCATTGTATTCAAGGATCTAAGACTGGTTGTTATTTATAAAGATAAATTTTATGTTTTCTTATTGACTTTCGCATACCTATTTTTAATTGGGTGGTAACGGTTCTCCTACCTAGGTTAGTTAGAGTAGGTGGCTGCGCGATTCGATAGTTGGGTTGTGACATAAATAGTCTATTACAGTACTGTTTATGCAACACTAAAGGGGATAGTAAGCATTATGTATTTGAGTTAAAATTCTCTCTCACGAAGAAAGTCCCCCTCCTAGTTTATGGCCATGGATACACACCAAGTTACCGGATTACCATCCATTAAACCACCCGACCCTACAAATCCACCAGATCTTACCAATACTATAATGATGAAGGAAGGACCCCAAGATGCTCATTCTTATAAGGAGATCATCCTGAACAAAAATAGAGATCTCAACCAAAGCTACAAGAAACTAAATGGCAATAACATTTGGAATGGTGATTCCCCTGTAGACGCCATTTTACTCTCTGATGAAGACACGCAAAGGATATACCAACCATGGAGTCTATCAGTTATAATCAAATAGTTTGAGAATAAATGTCACATACCTATCTAAAGAACAAATTGGCGAATATGTGGAAGCCCTCCGAGCCTCTAACATTGATAGACTTAGGTGTGATTTCTAAATTGCAAAGTTCCATCAAGTGGAAAATATGAATAGAGCTCTACATGAGGGGCCATGGTTTGTAGCAGGACACCTCCTCACTGTGAAGAAATTAGAGCCAAACTTTGTCTCAAAATCATCAATTATGACTCACACATCAATCTAAATCAGACTTTCGTAGCTACCAACTGAGTTCTATGATAGACAAATCCTTGAAAAGGTTGGGGAAAACTAGAGAATCCTACTTAAAATAGACACTTGCACATCAACAAGTCTTAGAGGTCGTTATGCAAAAAATTAGCATCCAAGTACCATTGGAAGTACCAGTGATAACAGAAGTCACTATTGTTTTCCACAAACAATCAGTAATCTATTAGGGTGATGGTATATTGTACACTGGTTGTGGGAGACTTGGCCATACCACTAGAAATTGTAGCCATAGTCTGAAAAATATCCCTACTCCCCAGACAGCTTCCTCTTCTTCAACTACGGTAATTTTCCCATAATATACACGGGAGTTAGTATTGTTCCCAAAATGGAAAAAAACTATCAAGACCAATGCGCCACAAGAAGAATCCACCAGACCCCAAAAACGGACGTGTACAAACTCAGATAAAGGCATATGATCCCCAATCAGGTAAGTTCTAAGAACTACAAATCCTAAAGATAGCCAACAAATCTAGAAAAATGAAAACAAAAATGAAAAAAGAAAATACATTAGTGCTCCCCGGAAAATAATATCCAATAATCCCCAACTAATCAAAACTTCATTTAATGAAGTTGACATGTTGGTACCACCAAAATTGAATGTGGCCAACCCCAAAATCAAAAAGGCACTACTTTTGAGAAGCTGAGCCTATATGCAAAAGTTGCCAGCAGGGCTCAGGCTCCACTTTCCCTCTCTCCTCCTACAGCTTCCCCAATGAAAGCAAACCCCTCATTTTTTTCTCAACAGAGTAACTCTTACTCTAGAGAAAATAATCATCATACCGGATCTAATGATATGACCATGGCTTTCATATCAAATTACCTTACCCCTACTAATCCGCTTAACATGAAAGAGTGGAAACAACCCCTCGATACCACCACTTTCTATCTCAAGACAAACTCTACCAATAATAGAGACCAGAAACACCACCAAAATTCCACTGCTAGAACCACTTGTCTTCACAACACCACTGTTACCTCCACACCATGTTTCTTTATTATGGGTGGAGTTAGCAATGAAGATCAAGTGTTTAACCCTATAGCTCCTTGTAGGCCACCAGCCGATAGTTTTGATACTCCAAGAACTGGAATTTATGTCCCAGATAATCAAAGAGGGTATAAACCATGTTGTGGAGTGGTTGGGAACCCAGATGTGGAAACAAACGCTAAAAAAAACCCAACTCACATGGAATATCAATATGATGTCCATGCAAGAACTCAACCTTCTCATAGGTCAGACCTTCTAGAGTTTTCCATTCTTCCCCTCAACTCCTTATCTCCACAACTCTTTGAACCCCACCTTTGTACTATGGGTGTCTCAGGAAAATCAATCCTCAACACAAACAACCATGCCATAGTCTATAGGGGTAGAAAACTAAGAAAATAGCGACCCCTCACATCTTGACGCCCTGAAAAGCAGAAAAAATAAAAGGGAATAATTCTTGGAAACATTTGGGGATTCAAACACAAAAACCTTGCTCTTGGAGAAACTATTCATCTAAGAGTTTGAAGAGCCTTTCAACACAACTATTATAGTCAACTGTCCCACAAAAATAACGGTTCTGACTCTTAACTTGAGAATTGAAACCAAAACAGCCCCAAGTATTGTACCTCTAAATCCAGTAAGGAAATGGAGGAGGTAAATTCAAAGGGTGAAAGGGAAAGGCCTGCAGTCCTACCCACCACTTTAAATAGACCTAATGAAGTTCATCATCTTGAATGCTAGGAGAGCTAATAGCACCAATTTTAGGCGCCAATGCAAGACTATGATCAAAATGCACATCTTTGTGATATTTGTCATTCTTGAAACAAAAATGACTGAGCATAAGAAGATTACCCAACAACTTAAATTTGACTGCCCAAATACATTCGGCTGCAAGTGAGCTATCTGGTGGGATATTGGTCATGTGGAAGAAGAAAATACTTAAGCTATATGATATTTCCATCACTTCCCAGGGTATCCAAGTGCTTGTTAGGGTACTTCCTAACTCCCAACCTTGGCTCTTCTCTGCTGTTTATGCTAGTCCAAATCTAAGCACTAAAATGCAACAATGGGAAGACCTAAAAAGTCTCTCACGTAGTTACTCTGGAGAAGGGTTTATTAGGGGTGACTTCAATGAACTCTACCATGCAAATGAGAAATATAATGCAACCAACTTTGGCATATACAACAACATCAAAAAAGTTAATCAAGATTAACATCATAGTTACAAGTGCATTCCGTCATTACACTTGGATTAATCATATAAAGTCCAACTGCGTGAAAGTCAAGATTTTTAAAATCTTGGATTATGAATTACATGCAAAATTTCAAATAATAATATATGTTATTTTTCAACAATTAGTGGATATATTCATAAACTTATGTGTATATTACAAAATTTTGGCACAAATTGTCCATTGCAAAGTTTAGTTTGCATGAATAATCAAAATATTAGCAGTGTGTGGTTTTGGCTTTTACTATCCTCTTCGTCAATTCTTAACGGGAAAAAAATATGAATTTCTTTATAAATGAATCATTACTATGAAGAGCAGTATCAGTATTGCTTGATTAATATCGCTTAAATGGTCTACCATAAATAATCTATTGTAGTATTGTTTATGCAACACTAAAGGCGATCGTAAGCATTAGGCAATAAGTATAAATCATAAGATAAATGTATTTGAGTTAAAATTCTCTCTCACAAAGAAAGTCATCCTCCTAGTTTATGGCCATGGATACACACCAAGTCACCGGATTACCATCTAATAGACCACCCGACCATATGGAATCACCTGATCTTACCAATGGTATAATGATGGAGGAAGGCCCCCGAGATACTCATTCTTATATGGAGATTCTTCTGAAAAAAATAGAGGCTGCAACAAGAGCTATAATGAAACCAAATGGCAAAAATATTTGGAATGGCGATTTCCCTGTTGATGCCAACATACTCTCTAATGAAGACAAGCAAATGATCTACCAACTATGAAGTGTGTCAGTTATAATAAAAAATTTTGGGAAAAAAGTCACATACCTATCTAAAGAACAAACAGATAGATATGTGGAAGCCCTCTAAGCCTCTAATACTGATAGACTTAGGGTGTTATTTATACATTGCAAGGTTCTATAAACTGGAAAATATGAATAGAGCTATAATGAGGGGCCATGGTTTGTAGCAGGATACCTCCTCACTATGAAGAAATGGGAGCAAAAAATTGTCCTGAAATCATCAATGATGACTCACACAACAATCAGGATCAGACTTACGCAGCTACTAACCGAGTTCTATGATAGACAAATCCTAGAGAAAGTTAAGGAAAAGTTGGGAATCCTACTTAAAATGGACACTTGCACATCAACAGCTCTTAGAGGTTTCTATGCAAGAATTTGCACCAAGTACCATTGGAAGTACCGGTGAAAACAGAAGTCACTAATGGTTGCCACAAACAATCAGTAATCTATAAGGGTGATGGTACTTGTGCACTGGTTGTGGATGAGTTGGCCATACCACTAGAAATTGTAGCCACAGTCCAAAAAATATCTGTACTCCCCAGAAATCTTCCTCTTCTTCATGTACAGTAATTTTCCCACAAGATACATAAGAGATACCATCCTTCCCAAAATGGAAAAAAATGATCAAGATCAATGAGCCACAAGTAGAATCTACAAGACCCTTAAAAAGGAAGTTTCCAAACTCAAGTAAAGGCATATGATCCATAATAAGCTAGGTGCCAAGAACCTCTTACATCCTTGGAAATCCTGAAGATAGCCAAAAAATTCCGCAAAAATAAAAAAGGAAAATACATTACCGGGCCCCAGAAAATAATATCCTATAATCCTCAACTAACCAAAAGATCATTTAATGAAGTTTACATGTTGAGACTGCCAAAATTGAATGCGGCCAACCCCTAAAACCAAAATAAGCACTACTTCTGAGAATAAGAGCCTGAATGCAAATGTAACCAGTGGGGCCCGGGCTCTAGTTCCCCTCACTCCACCTACAGCTACCCCCATATAAGCAAACCCCTCATCTTCTTCCTAACAGAGTAACTTCTACTCTAGGGAAAAGAGTCATCCCACCGGATTTGATTGTATGACCATGACCGTCACATCAAATTACTCCATTCCCACTAACCTGCTTAACATTTAAAAGTTGCAACAACCCCTCGATAGCACCACTTTAAATCTCAAGCCCAACTCTGCAAATAATATAGACCAGCAACACAACCAAAATTCTACTACAAGAACCCCTTGTCTTCATAACAACAATGCTACCTCTACACCACATTAAATCATCATGGATGGAATTATCAATTAAGAACAAGTGTGTAACCCTACAACTCTTTGTCGACAACTAGCTAATAGTTCTGATACTCCAAGACTCAGAATTTATTGCCCAGATAATCAAGGAGGGGGTAGACCATGATGTGGAGGGGTTAGGAACCCAGATATGGCAATAAACGCTGAAGCAGACCCACCTTATAGGGAACATCAATATGATGTTCATGTAAGAGCTCAACCTTCTCATGGGTCAGACCTTCCAGAGTCTTACTTTATTTCTCTTGACTCCTTATCTCCACATATCTTAGATCCCCACCTTTGTACTATGGGTGGCTCAGAAACTCCAAGCCGCAACACATACACCCATGCCACTATCTACAGGGGTATAAAAATAAGAAACGAGCAAACCCTCACTTCTCGATGCTCTGAAAAGCAGCAAAAATGAAATGGAGAAATTCTTGGAAACATTTGTGTATCCAAACACAAAATCCTTACTCTTGGAGAAACTATTCCTCAAAGAGTTCGAAGAGCCTTTCTGCATAACAATTATAGTCAACTATCGCATGAAAATAGCGGTTCTAATTCTGAACTTAAGGAATGAAACCAAGACAACCCCAAGTGTTGTAGCTCTAAATATAGTAAGGAAATAGAGGAGGTTAACTCAAGGGGTGAAAGGGAAAGGCCTGCAACCCCATCTACCACTTTAAATGGACCAAATAAAGTTTATCATCTTGAATGCTAAGGGAGCCAATATCGCTAATTTTAGGCGCCAATGCGAGGCTATGATCAAAACTCAGAACTTTTTGATGCTTGTCCTTCTTGAAACAAAGATGACTGAGCATAAGAAGATTACCCAACAACTCAAATTTGACTGCCAGATACAGTCGGCTGCTAATAGGCTATCTGGTGGGATTATGGTCATATGGAAGGAGAAAATCCTTAAGCTAGATGATATTTCCCTCACTTTCCAGGGTATCCATATTCTTGTTAAGGTACTTCCTAACTCCCAACCTTGGCTCTTCTATGGTGTTTATGCTAGTGTAGATCTTAGCACTAGAATGCAACTATGGGAAGACTTGAAAAATTTCTTTCATAGTTATTCTGGAGAATGGTTTATTGCGGGTGACTTAAATATAGACCACCATGCAAGTGAGAAATTTAATGCAATCAACTTTGGCATACACAACAACATTCAAAAAGTTAATCAAGATTAACATCACAGTGACAAGTGCATTTTGTCAATACACTGGATTAGTCAAATGAAGTCCAGCTGTGTGAAAGTCAAGATATTTCAAATCTTCAATTATGAATTACTTGTAAAATTTCAAATAGTAATATATGTTATTTTCTAAAAATTAATGGATATATTCATAAACTTATGTGTACTATACAAAATTTTGATGCAAAATATACATGGTAAATGTTAGTTTGCACAACTCATTAAAATATTAGCAATGTGTTGGTTTGGCTTTTACTATCCTCTTTGTCAATTCTTAACGGGAAAAAACTATGAATTTCTTGATGAACAAATCACTACTCTGAGTTACTATGGAGATCATTAATATCTCTTAAACGGTCAACCATAAATCGTCTATTATAGTACTGTTTATGCAACACTAAAGGGGATAGTAAGAATTAGGTAATAAGTAAAAGGCATAAGATAAATGTATTTGATTTAAAATTCACTCTCAAGAGGAAAGCCCCCCTCCTAGTTTATGGCCATGAATACACACCAAGTCATTGGATTAACATCCATTAAACCACCCGACCCTCTAAAACCACCAGATCTTACCAATGCTACAATGATGGAGGAAGACCCCCAAGATACTCATTCTTCTAAGGAGATCCTCCTGAACAAAAATAGACACCTCAGCCAGATCTAGATGAAACCAAATGGCAAAGACATTTGGAATGATGATTCCCCTCTACATGCCATCTTACTCTCTGATGAAGACAAGAAAAGGATCTACCAACCATGGAGTCTATCAATTATAATCAAATTGTTTGAGAAAAATATGTCACTTGCATATATAAAGAACAAATTGATAGATATATGGAATCCCTTTGAGCCTCTTATACTGATAGACTTAGGGTGTGATTTCTACATTACAAAGTTCCATCAAGTGGAAAATATGAATAGAGCTCTACATGAGGGGCCATGGTGATACGTTGGTAATCTACTAACTTATTTAACTTCTATTAATGAATTATTGTCTTGATATGATATGATTTAGAAGGATTTTATATCTTTATTGTCTTATATACATGCATTCTAAATCAATCAAGAAAGAAGAGGATTTGAATCCAAACATTCTAAAAGTAGAAGCCAAGACAAAAGATGACTAGAAGAACAATGATCTGTCCATGATAGGTGAGCTGGCATGCATGTTGCATGAGGGCACCTACATTTTGTAGGTGCCAGCCCAGAAGAATCCTGAAGCACTGCCTAACATGTAAGGCACCTGCGTGCGGTAAGTCTCCAAGGGAGATCACAGGTGCCTTCGTAGGTGTCTTCGCAAGCCAAGTCTCACTACTTTGAAGCAATGGCACCTATGCGCTGCAAGTCACAATGGATAATTGAAGGTGCCTTCGCAAGTGCCCCAAAGGATAAAATTGTCTAGATTTTTTTTGGCCTAATTGGAAACATTTCAAGACCCTTTTTGGAGTTTGTGCAAGAAATATACAATATATTTTCAATTCCCAATTGAGTATTGAGTAGAGTACACCTTAGAATAATTTTTTTTCTTCTTCTTTGTAGTGAAAAAGACCATTGTGGATACTTGAGCTTGGAATATGAAGCTAGTTATTGAAGAATGAATGGAATTATTGAAAACTCATTTGGTATATTCTCTTGTTCCTTCATTATGAGTAGCTAAATTTAATTCTAGGGGTGCGTGTATAATGGGTGTTTGAATTTGGGAATATGTGTGGATTAATAATTTGGGTTTATAATTGATTATTATGCGTGAGTCCATTGAATCCATTTTTTATTATAAAATTGATGGTTGCAAACATTAATTTAGCTTACTAATTGTGTACTTGCTTGAAGACGAAGTTCATTAATTGGATAAGGATTGAATAGTGGGGATATGATATTTCCACCATAAATTTAGGCTATAAATAGCTTGATTTAGGAAATTTCCACCTAAGAGTTGGAGCTAGAAATAACCCAACTCACCTAATCTAATTGGTTAGTTTATTGCTCAACTATGGGGTTCAAAAGAGACCATAGTTTATTTAAGCAAAGGCTACCCACACTCGTAATTGAGAATTTGCTTGAATAATCAACCCCTATCCCATTGCATGACCCAATCAGAAGCACACCCCTAACTTTTCAATCTTGATAAAAACAATTGTGTTTATGTTGTTATTTTGTTACAATTCAAATTTTAGTTCCCAAACCATTTCCCCCACTTCTATTTACTTGTTTGAACACTTTGCTTGCTCTTGTGAATTAACTTGACAATTAGTGATGAATCACCAAACCAATATCCATGGATTCAAAACTGACCTCGCATTGGGTTACTTATTATTTTGCTCGATTACTATTTCCACCTCTTTTGGGAGAGTTGTTTTAGACATCACTCAAAAAATAGTGTCATTGCCAGTGATTGGCTTTTGATTTACCATTTATTGTCTATTGATTCACTTTAGTTTAACATCTTTTTCTCTTTTACATTTTGTTGTCTATGGTATTATGAACAAGTAACTTATTAGCCACGTTAGCGAGCAAGACAATATGGATGGATTCATGGATATAGAGGATGAGCCTATTGTTCATGGTGCTGCGGGTTTTATTCGGCTACCTCCCACTGTTAAATGTAGTCTTACACGTGATGAGCATGATGCTGCATTTATTACAAATGAAATGATTGTTTGGCGGGCTGGCCAATGAGGATGCAAACCGACATATTCAAAACTTTGTTGAGATATGCCACCCCTCAATATTCAAAACTTTAGTCAAGAATCAATCCTACTTTGGCTATTCTCATTCTTTCTCATGGAAGAGGTAACCACATGGCTAGAAGAGCTCCCTGAGGGCTAAATCACTTCATGGAATAGGTTAGTTTAGGCTTTCTTGAATTGATTCTTCCAACCTTCAAGGATGTTGCAATTTCAAGATGAAATCACAAACTTTTGACAATTACTGGATAAACCGTTGCATGAGGTATGCTTAAGGTTCACGAAAAAGTTATTGCTATGTACGAACCATGGGCTACCGAATGGGGTTCTACTATAAAACTTTTATCGAGCACTAGAGTAAATGAACAAATTAGTGGCTAATAATATTATCGGTGGCTCTATCATGGATCAAACATATGGTCTTGCTTCAACTCTTTTAGATGGAATAACGAAGAAAAATAGAGCTTGGCATACGAGAGAGGCCGAGGTGACATCTGGTTTCACCTTTTCCATCATGACCAATGGATAAAAAGGAAAGAGGAAGAATGAGATGAATCTATGGACAAAATGATGACCTAAGTTGAATTGTTGGCCAAACAAATGATGGGTGCCAGAACTAAGAGCGTAAATATTGTTAGAGCTTATGGTGCCAAAGCTGTGATGATGGTTGTATTTGTACATCGGTGGATGAAGAAGCTTGTTATTTGCTGGTGGGTTCTCATCCAAGATACCAAGGTGCAAATCAAGGCCCTTAGCAACCTCGGGATGAGAATCAAGGTTGGAACCAGGAGAGAGGTAATGAATAGAGGGATCATGATCAAGGTAGGGACCGTGATGGTCTATGGAGAGATTGTAAAAGAGATAGTGATCACTACAATCACCAAAGTGCTAACCCATATGTGCCTCCGCCTAAGGTAGGTGCTTCGCTATTCGAACCAACTATTAGTGCTCCCGCTAGTTCCATGATTAATGATATACTATCACATGTGTTAAAAATGGTAGAGTCTACAGATAATAGAGTGAAAGACTTGAAGAGTGATGTGTCTATCCTTCACCAAACCATGATCTCACATTTCACATTGATCAAACACTTAGAGGCTCAAATAAATCACCTATCAGCCCAAATGAACCCCCGATTGAAGGGCACCCTTCCTAGTGATACTCTTTTAAATCTAAAAGATGATGTCGATATGATGGTAATTGTCATATGAAGTGGAAGGATGCTCGATGGTGTAAGAAATCCAATCAAATAAGTTGTGTTTGAAAAGAATTAGAAGCTAGCAATGAGGTCGAGATTGAAAAGAGTTATGATGCAAATCCGGAGATTGGGGTGAAGCTTAGTGCACTTAACGTGATATTTGATGATGAAATCCCAAATGAGGACAGGGAAGATATTGAATTACCTCCTTAAGTTCCAATTGATATAGAAGAGGAGAAGGAGGAGCAAACCCTGAGTGAGCTAAGGTCGTTTCCTAAATGTCTTCCTCTGTATCCTCAGAGGTTGATCAAGAAAAAGGTAGATAATCAATTAAAGAAGTGTTTAGATATGTTCAACAAATTATCTATAAACATTCCTTTGGTTGATGCTCTAATGCAAATTCTGGGCTATGCAAAATTCATGAATGAGCTATTGAAAAAGAAGAGAGTGATTGATGTGGGTACAATGGAAATGTCTCACAATTGTAGTGCATTCATGACAAGCAACTTGGCTCACAGGAGAGAAGATTCGGGCGATTTTACCATTCCTTGCACTATTGGAATTTATTTATTCAAGAAAGCCTTATGCAACCTTGGGGCAAGCACTAACTTGATGCCCCTTGTGTTCTTTAAGAAGTTAGGTTTGAGGTCTCCTAAGCCAACACCGATGCGGTTTCTAATGGAAGATCGTTCGATAAAACAACCAGTAGGTATCTTGTTTGATGTATTGGTAAAGCTGGACAAATTTATACTCCGAGTGGACTTTGTGGTGCTAGACTGTGATGTGAACTTAGAGGTGCCTATAATTTTAGGGTGCTATTTTCGGTCACCTGAAGAGCTCTCGTTGATGTGGAGTTAGGAGAACTCAAATTTCAGGTGGGGAGCAAAGAAGGCACGTTCAATGTATGTCAACCTATGAATCCCTTGGATGAATATCGGATCGTATAAGTGATTGCCACCAAGGATAAGTTGGTTGACGGTCATTGGGAAGATGAGATTAAAGGTGAACCACTGACTGATTAGCTTGTTCTTTATGATGGTCGAGGGAAGAAGGACCCCGAAGAAGTTATCATACCTAAGCCACCAAGCTTGATGGATTTGTACATAGGCTCTATTGACACTCTGCCATTACCCACATATAATATGTTGCTAGTTTGGCAAAAGGAGGAGTTGATGAAGATTTTGAGGAAGTACTTTCTGGAGTTTTAGATGGGATTGTTCCAATCGCATTGGCATGACCTTAGGCAACGATTGATACTTGAGGTACTATCATCGTGCTGCAACATAAAATCAAGTGCTTCTTGGGAGGAATCCCAAGTGTTTCTGATTTATTTACTTCACTTCTTTGTTTTTTTTAATGTGTTTTAGGAATGCATAGAGATAGGAAAAGTGGCTAAATGCTAAAATTTTTGGGAAGGATATGTGCCACCACCTGTACTTCGCAGGTGCCAACTCATGCGTTCAAGGGGTCCCGTTCGCGAAGCTTTGCTTTAGTTGGCCATCATGTACATGTGTGGGACACCATGTTCACGAAGGCATGTACTTCTGCCAGCTACTTGCTTCTCCGAATAACTTCCTTTTGACTTGTTTTCATCTGAATTCTTCCCGAACACTTCTAAAACACAGGAACCTGCAAAATAGAAGTAATCTGTGTCAATTGCACTGTTTATCCACTTATTATTAACAAAAGCATAAGTTTAAGAGTTTACTTATCAAACTCCCAAACTTGAACTATTGCTTGTCCTCAAGCAACCCAAAAATTATAAATCAAGAGGCATATAACACAAGTGAAAATGACAATAACATAAGCCAAGGAAAACCCATTTCAAACACCAAGCATGACTTCGGTTGGTACTAACGATTAGTCAATCGCATGATACTTACTCTAAACATTCCCTTCAATTCAAAACACAATTCAATTATGTCATGGTAAAATAAGAACAAGCAAGTGACAACAACTAATTCTCGAGATGTGACTCAAACTACAAGCTTACCAAAACATGCTAATTTGACTCATTTTTGGAGTTTATTAATGTCATAAACTATCCTAATTCGCATGACTTCACAAGAACGAAAGTGCCAAAAGCACATTATGTACAAAGACAATCACAAGGGACAAATACAAACACTCACACTCACAAAGAATTTCAAGTACCAACAAGTATCAACCATAGGCTTGCCCTTATTTTCATTCGCCGCTAGCTCAAATACAATAGATCGGAGAACTCAAAGGGCTTTTATAAGCTTGTAATGTAGGCTCGGTGGTGGGTAGGATATGTATTTGGATTCCAGTGAGTACATCCTCCTAGAACTCTACCCAACTTTTTCAATTCGAAACCAAGGCCATTCCTTTCATTTTCATTCAACATGAGGCACCATTTCACTTCTTTTTATTTGAAGCCCCAATTTTTATCATTTTCTTCACCTTGGAGGATTCATTTCTTTTCCTTCCTTTCCTCTTTTCCTTTCATTATTTTTTGTTTCTTCCTTCTATTTAGCAATTTTTATTAAGCAACAAACCATGATTTAGTCACTTAGCGCTCCTCCAAGGTACCTTTATCAACCCTCAAACTTAGGCTTTTAGCCTCGATTTCACACTTGTGGAGTTCAAGTAGGGATGGGTTCAAGAGAGGGACTCATGTTCAAAAATGGTTTAAGGCTTGTATCAAGGTTGCCAAAGAAAAGGTATTAGGCTCAAAAGGGGTGACTAATGATTCAATTTAAGTGCAATGGTGGCTTTTAAGTCTAAGTAGGCTTCGATAATCACAAAGAAGGCCTAAGATAATTTCTCCAATCAAAAGTAATCAAGACTAGCTTTAAAAAAGAGCCGGGCAAGTTCTAGTTAACACAAGCAATCACAAGAATTATTCAACTAAACCTCACCACACATGGCATATGAATTCAAGAAGGATCGATTGTAACTTCCTAAAAAAGAACAAAGAGGAGCCATTTTATATTATCACCGCTAATGAGCTTAGAGTCACAAAAAGATAAAAGGAGTTGTCACAAACACCATTCTTCGTGTAACACTCCCGAAATTCTAAGCCAAATCTGAACCGTCCTTCATGTGTTGATAGAACCAAACTAGATAAATTTTCTATGTATCTAAGTATTAAGACCTATTATTAAGTTTTGAAGGTGTATTAGATATGAATTAGGGTCATAAAGAACCTCTAGCTCAAAGTTGAGTTGAAAGCTTCCTTACCGATTGCGTTTTAGTGTAAGATTTTTCAAGGATAAAATTGAAATGATCATAACTCCTAGAATATAAAGAGTTAGGTTTCCTAGTACCCACCAAATTATAGGTCTATGAATCATCTTTCCAATTCCACTGACCGCGCATTAATCCGAGTCCGGAGTAAAAAGCTATGGGTAATTTACTGCAGCACTGTCAGTGACTACGGACAGGGATGACGAACTGTGGTTCTGAACCACGGTCCGTACTGTGACTCGTGATTTCTGACCTGAACCTTAAAATTTTCATCTTGAAAACCACTGGTTGGTTCACGACCCATAGACCAAAACCACGGTCAGTAGAGTGACTTGTGGTTTGTCAAAATTTAGTTTTTCTACCTAGTTTCCATGAATGACTTGACAGGTTGTCGTTTTGAATGACGGTCCATCCTGTAACCCATGGAATCACCTTCAGAGAGGTAAAAAAGTAATATAAATACCATGAGTGGGTTGATGACTCATCAACCTATTCCACGACCCATTCTTCCACTCGTAATCCCTGAGGATCAGAGGATCCTCATATCCTAAAGTCAGAACCACGAGTCACAGGATGGTCCATCGTCCTGAACCATGGAACATAGAGTGACTCATGGTGTTGAGTTCCAGTATACCCCTAGAAGTTCCATTTGAAACCACAGATCAGTTGATGGTTCGTCCTTTAGGATGACGGACCGTGTACTGACTCGTGGTCTCTGAAGCTGACTTTTTCCAGTTTTTTCCAAGTTTAAGTCCAGGAGTATTTTTATAATTTCCCACTCTTTTAACTCATATACTAAGTCGTTTTAAGCCTATTTAGGAGGGTTTTTTATTCCTACTTGGCCTAAGTTCTCTCCCATTCTTTCAATCAACTTCCAAAAGAAGAAAAGGAGTTCCATCTTCTCAAGCTTCAAGTTAGGGTTTCAAGCTCCAAGTCTCAAGCTCCAAGTTCAAGCCTCCTCTTCTTTTCAATTTCAAGTGGGTTAGCTTCAATAAAGGTATGTGGGTATTTAACAATGGGTTTCTTTCACCCTCGTGCCCAAAACCCTAAATTCCTATTTTGAATTTCATGAACTTTCAAATTAGGGTTCTTACCCAATTCTTATGGGTTTGCTATAAATTGCCTCCTCATGATTTTATTATGAAATTACTACTAAATTGCATGATTTTGCATGAGTTTTTACATATGAACTTCTATTTTGATTTTAAGGCTAATTATGGTAAATCTTACATGCATGGTTTTATTTAAGAAAAAATTGGGAAATTGATAATATGTATTCTCATGAATTTTTCAATTAAGTACATGCCTAGTTCCTATGTTCTATGAAAATCTATGTTATTATGAAATTGAACTAGTGCCATGTAAATTTCTAAGTTATGAACTATTATGCAAGACAAGACACCCGATGTACCATCAATTATCATGAATCATTTTCTAAAATCAAGGTTCGTGAGTAGTATGAAGATCCGGGGTATGAACATGTTTATGAACAAGTTTTGAAATCTAGATATGTCACATGTATGTGAGCCTCATTCTATATATTATAAATATATATATATATATATAATATATATATATTATATATATATATATATATATATGTGTGTGTTTTGGAAGTAGTATTTAGCACCGAGTTGGACCGAGTGAGAGTACCCTTAGTCCCAGGACTACGTGCCACCATAGGTGCCCTCTGTGGCTTATGACAGGATCCTGGTATGACATGGTTCTAACCTTGGCCGGTTAGAACTACCTTTTTTCAGTGTGGGTGCATGACACTGGACTCCATATAGCTTAACATAGTTTAATATCGGTTAAGAGAAACTCCCACATGTTTATTTTCAAGTTAATAAGTTATATGATACTCTACTTTGAATCCGGACTTTATTTCACATTTTATGCCTTATATCTTGATATTTTCTTATGCTATCTCTCTACATACACGAACTCATTTCAAGTATGTTTTAAGTATATTTTTATCATGATTATGCATATCTCACATACTCAGTACATTCTATAGTACTTACCGCATACTTCTTTGTGCTGCATCCTATTATGATGTAGATTCTATAGCCCGCTCCCTAGTCTGTGGCTAGTAGATCAGCAGCACATCCAGTCAGCTTGGTGAGTCCTCCTCCTTCGAGGACTTGGAGTTTAGTTTCATTTCAGTATTTAGATTGTGTATTCAGTATTTCAGTATTTAGAGTTAGCTGGGGGCTTGTCCCAGCAACTCGCCAATAGTAGAGGCTTTCAGACATAGAGTCAGACATTTAGCTGTATTCAGATTTTCATCCTTAGACTTTTACTTATATAAATAGGTTGAGTTGATCATTACTTCAGTTAAGCTTCCGTTATTATGTTCTGTTCAATTTTTAAGTCATGCTAATGCAAGAGGGTTATCTTGAGATCACTTGTGATCTTGGGTCCCATGTTACGTCCATGGGGTAGGCTCGGGGCGTGACACTTTGCCATGAATTTTTCACAATTTTTTTGAAGGGTATGCCTATTTCATTTACCATGCAAGACTACTTCATTAGTATCAAACAAGTCAGTTTGCAACCAAAACCTCAAAAGATGACAATTTTCCCTTAAAAATGACGTCACTCAGTCTATCATTGGGCCAATTCATCTATATAAATAGGTATGGCTACACAGGTTGGATCAACACAAATATCATATTTTTTGGGCACATGCAATTCACACAAGTCAAAGTGCGTGTTGCACATGCAACGCACAGGACAGTCAGTGGGCATGTGTGAAGCTCGTGCGGTTCACACCTCGACATGTGTGGTACAAATATCTCCCTGCTCAGACAAGTTCCATCTAGCCTAACGGGTACTCAGACTTCTCCTAGCCCATACCAACCAGCATCTCAACTACCAAATAACAAAAGGAGCTAAAAAGTAAAGAAAACTAAAAAGCTAAACCATCAACTTCTTCCACACAACATCAAAACTCGACGAGGGTGCAAAATCCACAAAGTACACCCGACAAGGGCATAATAGTATATAAATAAACAACACAAGCCTGGCAAGGGCACATTAGTATCCAAAATAATAAAACAAGCCCGGTGAGGGCACAATAATATCCATAAGTATGGCAAGCTAAGATAGAAATATAGAGTACAGATCAACACGCCACCCCAACTAAGATAGGGAAGTGCCCTCACTGCATCAAAGTAAGGAATAAGTTTGAGGGGGCTCTCGGAGGTGTATTAATCTGAACTGGAGGAAGAGGGAAACTTAAGTCGCTCCTCATACTCATCATCATCATCCTCCGGTGTACCCAATCCATAAAAAGACTTTAATCTATCCATCATCTTATTCAAGAACTTTCTCTTCTTCTTCTCGTGTTGGCTAAACTTCTTTTGTCACTTTTCAACCTTTCCTTGCCTGCGGCTCATGTGCTCCAAATGGGTATTCATTGCACTCAAGCACCCATTAATCAATTTCTATTCATTCGCCATCTTGGCCAGAGATGGGGGGGAATCAAAACCTACTAGTGTGTCGGCTCCAGCTGAGCCAGTAGAGAATCCAGCCAACAACCGCTGAACATGTGCATCCACTCCTTGAATCTGACTAGAGAGGTGATGCATGAGATAGGGCCCGGACTATAGAGCTCCCACAGATTGAGATGATCCAGATTCAACTCCCGAAGGGCCAGTAGGCTCAGTCAAAGACTCTGGAAACTGTCCGAAGAATGGAGAAGTTACGTCAATCGTTCTCTTTTTCTGCTTTGCTTCTAGGGCCCTCTTTAATAATGGGTGGATCAGAGTTGCTAGCTTATTTTTAATGTCCGTCGAATTCGGCAACACCCCAGCTTCGTAGCATAACTAAGTCACCAATGAAGGGAAGAAAAGGCTTTTAGACCTTCCACTAGCTACCTCAACCATTTGAGCCACAATATGGAGCCCAACATTAACATCGATGCCATCAATGAGGGATGCCACCATCAATGCTCGGTCAGGGGTCACATCGGTGTCATAAATGGATGGTATGATCCCCGCATAGATAATCAAAAGCCAAGTCTTGGCTTCTGCAGTGAACTCATGTGAATCAACCCCTTTTTGCAAAGTTAACCAATTCGGAGTCACCCCATCATGCAACTTGTCTACCAACCACTGGTGTCCTTTAGCTTTGGATTTTGTAATGTTAACCTCATTGTAAGCATATGGAAGGTTGTATAGTGCATTGATAATCTCGGGGTTGAAACTCACTTGGACTCCCCGAATGGTAGTGACTGGTGTGCCATTGAAATCAGTGATCGAGGCATTAACATAGAACTCAATGACCACTGTGTGGTTAGCCATGATAGGTGGAGGAGCAAAGCATATCTACCCCCGCTCCACTAACCTCTTGTAGAATTCGGGCATTTTCTATTCAACTTTGTCCATATTGATTTCTTTCTATCTAACAAAGGGCTTGGACAATAGCTCATCATACCGGCGCTCACATGATGCTGATAGGAACCTATCTTGATCATAGTTCTCCTCCATTTCCACATCCGGAGCATTTTCAAGTTCATTGTCACTATCGTTGGAGGCCATCTTTTTTATCAAAGTACCTACAAAACACACAATTATGTTAAAAGTTCTTAAGGACACTTAAAACAATGTATTATGAAGCACTTAGGCCAAAGAAATAGCTGAAAGAAATTCTGAGGTAGGCTGTGCAGAGCTCAAGTTTTGACACTGCCAGGCATCCCTTCTTCGCATTCGCGGCCAGGTGGCTGCATTCGCGAAGAAGGATTTTTTTTCCAAAAAATTTCTCCTTCGCGAAAGTACCCAGGTGACCGCGAACGTGAAGGCCATCAAGTTTTCACAGATCAGTGCCTCTTTGAGGCATTTTCTCAAACACTTGGCAGGCACAATTTGTTTAAGCGACTTCATGCTTATTGTGCTATTGAAAATCACCACATTGTTGCACTTTTGCACACATTTTACCCACCTCAATCAATTTATCCCAACAATTTAACAATTAAACACATTTAGAAGTTGATTTAAAGCAAGAGGAGATCAACCAAGAATGCTATTACCCATTTTCTACACATCAAGTTGAGGAAGAAAGGAACCCATTTCAAGATACAAGAAGGGCGGAGTTCATATCTAATGGATTGCAAGTTTTTCATATCTAATGGATTGCAAGTTGTGAAGCAATGAATGGAAGGACTTGGTGGAATTATTGTGTGCCAAAGGAGAGGGAGTACTCTTGTTTTGAGAAGAAAAATGTTTGAAGCTTCTGATTTATGAATGTTTTTTAAACTTACCTAAACTGCCTGGACGCTTCGCGTTTGTGGGTGGCCTGGTGCATTCGCGAAGGCTTGACATTTAGCTGACCATCGTGTTCATGACCGGTCCACTGAGTTCATAAAGAATGAGTGCTGGGACAGTTTTTTCAATTTTTCTTCAGCTCACTGCCCACGATGTGCGATGCATGGTGCGATGGGCACTTTGTAAGGTGCGAAGCGCATCATGTTCGCAGATGCCAGACTTTTTAATCAGTTCACTGTTTGCTTGTGCGATGGCATGTGCAATCGGCACTCTTCCAGGTGCGAAAAACACATTTTTCAGAGGTATTTTTGGTTCTTCTCAACACTTGGTTCCTCTTCTAATTCCTTTAGGCACCTAAAAACACACCAAAAAGAAACAAAAAGTGAAGTAAAGAATAAAAATGATGGGCTGCCTCCCATCAAGCGCGCAATTTAATGTCGCGGTACAACGCAAGATACCTTACCATTTGGATCTCCATTTGGAAGATTTGAACCTTCGACCCAAACTTGAATCGAGTTTCCGGTGATAATCCCGGGGTGAAGGTTTGAACATGAGAAGGCCATTCTCTTGATTTTGCATTTCTCACTTTTTGGCCTTCAAGTGAGGAAGGACACTTTGCCTTCTTTCCATGACAAACTAAAAACCATATAGACCTTCATCGACCCTCCTTCCAAGGTCTTCCAAAATCTTTATTACTTTGACTTTCGTCTATTCAATCCAACTTAAGGTCGAACAAAGGTTGAAGTGGGATTTGGGTATCTTCACCTTTAAGCTTGCCTCATTCATAACATCCTTATTAGAGATGCTATGACATCATGACCCAAAAATGGGGTAGTTGGTTGCAACACCACCTTTAATTCATGAAATTCCCTTGTGTTTTCTTCCTTTTTAGCCCTTGCGTCCACAAAGCCTTGCTTTATGGATTGCACACTCTCCTCCTAGGTTTCTAGCGAGGCCAAGAGGGTTTGGAGCTTGACACATATGCCTTATTTGCTTGCAAAGTCATGGTCTATGTTAAGGTCACAAGTACCACTAGCAACATTGTTAGCATAAGAAGGGGGAGGGGGACGATCATCATTGGGACATTCACTCTAATGCCTATCACGACCACCACACAAAGAGCAATTGTGCCCATCATAGGAGCGAGAAGGAGAATATCTTCCTCTCCTAGGGCCAATTCTACACCTTCGTCCAAGGTGGGGTCCTTTATAATAAACATAATAGTCGAGAATATAAATTGGGATGCAACTATCAACATTTCTAGCATTCAAATAAGCAATGATGCCATCAACAAACTAAAACCAAACAAAAGAAAAAAGAACAAATATTCACAAAATTGAACTAGAGTAAGTAAACTCAAATTCCAAACTAACTTAATACGCCAAATTATTCCCCAACAATAGCGCCATTTTTGATAACGCTCAAATTATGCTCTCTAAAGTTGGAGGTCATGGGGATCGTCAGAGCAAAACAAAATTTATAATTCCCAATGAGTATCAGAGTCATACCTAAAGGAACAATGTAGTCGCAATCGAGCTAATAGAGAATCCAAGAAACTTATTGAAGTTCAATTAATAAAAAAGGAAAAGATATCTAAAGGGGTTTTTTAGACTAAAACTAAGGATAAAAGAAAATCTAATAAAAGATAGGTTGATCAATGGCTTTCACCTTGCTTTCGCCAAGCAAGGATAACAAGGGAGAATTGTGAATGGAAATTCAATTCACAAGACTTGCACCCGATCAACACATGGGTAGTCTTGGCTAAAGGTGCACTTAACTGTCTTTTGACCAATCAAGCGACAATCCTAATGGGTTATATCGAATCTCCATGAGTAAGCAATAACCAATAATTTACTTGGGTGAGTTAGGTTATCTATAACCCCAACTCTTAAATGGGAGTTTTCAGCAACCAAACTATCTCTAGCCTTGGTCAAGAGTGGAAACACTCAAATCCCTACTATTGAATCTTCATGAATTTAGGGAAATTCTCTCTCAAGCAACAACCCAATTTAGAAAGCTAAGTCAATGTTTACAACCATTGACTATAAATTCAAGCATGGAGGATTCAATAGACCCAAATAATCAAACAAGAGAAAAATCTATATATGAATTGAATACCCAACAAGTATTATCTCTAATACAAAACTCAAATCTTAATTCAACAATTACACCATTAAAATAGCAATTAAAAATGAGAGTTGAAGAATGGAAACTAAGGATTGTACAATAAAGAGCATCCAAATCTATACTCCTATGGTGTTGGTTGATGAACTTGCTTTCCAAGCTTGCCAAGAGTTGTGAAAATAACCAAAGATAGCTTCCAAAATGGTTGAGGAGTCTTTTGTATCTATTGGGGTTTTCAAAAGTGGGAATTTACAAGTCTGTCCTGCAGCTGATGATGCCTTCATCACGGTTACGTTATCATGCTTCGCGATCATGAGGTTCTGTGTTTTCTCTCTACGCGGTCGCGTGGTCTTAACCTCACAGTCACGTAGTTCTGACTTTTTTCTCCATGCTGTCGCGTGGCTTCACTTCAAGGTTGCATAGTTTTAGCTTTCTCCTTGGGCATCGCAGTCCCGTGATTTACTCTCACGGTCACGATGAGTACTTTGGTGTTAGTGATCAACAACTCCTTTTAGCTCCCATTTGACTAATTTTCACTTGAATCTTTCCCGAACACTTCTAAAACACAGAAAACTATAAAATAGAAGAAATTTGTGTCAAATTACACTATTTATCCACTTTATACTAGCAAAGGTATAAGATTAGAAGATAAATAAGTAGGTAGAATACCAACTTATCTCATACCATCACGAGTCTCAGTTGGATTCATTAGCTAAGAGGCTGCCAGGTCTGATTCAAATAGTAGTTAAGGATGCCATGAAGGATGTGATGGAAAATCTGGGAAACCTTTGCAATAGGGTTGAGGTCATGGAGTATGTAGTCATTTCTATCCTGGCCGATGTGGATAGAGCTAAGGGTAAGACACCCATGACTGCAACAGATTTGAGCACCCTTGATGAGGTTATGGATATACTCCGTTGTACTCCTGGCCCTATGGATGATTTATTTGTTGCCTTGGGATGTGAGGATGAGGAGGATGAAGCAGTGATGCAGCGGGTGATTGTAGAGTCCCACCAGACAACATATTCCTACAAGGGAGGAGTGGGCCCCAATTCTGATATAGCTCAATAGGAAGGCGAATCATATTATAGTGCACAAGGAGTTTTTAAATCTTCCCTCTACTATTTTTTGCTTAAGCATTATGGACAATTTTTGGTTTTAGTGAGGGTGGGTGAATTTATTTGATATTTTGATGATTATTGGTTGTTTCCCTTGTCGGGCTAGAGATGTTGTTTTGATGCCCTTGTCGGGCGTTTACTTTCTGTTTTAGATAATTTTGCCCTTGTAGGACATATGTTGGAGTATGTTTTTTTGTTTATTGCCCTCGTGGGGCCCTTAATTTTCATATGCTTTATATTGTACCCTTGTTGGGCTTGATCTTTTTGATATTCTTGTGAATGTGAGTTGCCTTAATTGCCGAGTTAGTCCTATATACTAAATTGTTTCACTACCCATTCTTTTCAAATGAGCTTAATGCCTATCCCAGGACTAGTTCTCCAATGATTCATGAACGCATAACTCAAAGTTTGCCTTTGTTAATAATAGTTAATTTCAAATTAACTTTGAGGGTTTTATTCATACTACTGTTCTGTAACACCCCGCCCGTATGAACTTCGGATTCACTTGTACTTTTGGGATAATACTAAGAGATTAACATGCTAGGGAGGATGTTTTATAAGTTATTTTAATTGCACAATTATAGTATGTTAAGTTGTGAAGTGAAGAAAGTTGCAAATAAGAGTCGGAGAAAGTAATTGTAAATTCTGTTAAGAAATTCTCTGGAAATTTGGGTCAAATGACTCAAAGATTTTATACCAATAATATAAAGAGTTAGAAGGCTCCCGAGCTACCAAATCAAAGATCTACGAGTCAAGTTTCCAATGCACTAAACCGTTCATCCATATGACTTTAGAATCAGGAGATATTCGCATTTTTGTAAAATTTCACAAGCAGGCACATCAAGGTGAGTCCCCTATCGTAAGTCGGTTTTTCTTTGTAAAGGTTGTTTATCCTTCTTTTTAATTCATAAAAACCAACAAAAAACTACATAAAATCAGAGGTAAAACCCTTAAATACTTCATGGACCTTGATGCTTTCAATTCAGAAGTTTGACGGAAGTTGCTCTATGTAGCAAGCTCATCATTTTGGTATAGTTTGCCCAATCGATTTCATGGTGTATCTCCATGGGTGTTGTGGCACTGAGCTAGCAGGTGTTTTCTGAGTATTTTCCAGTAGCTATGGATTTATATTGGCAAGGTAGCCGACCCACACTTCGGATACTAATAATGGGATAAGACCTCACTACTATATAGGATATGTTACCCTCTCTATAGTGAGTGCAGTGAAGGACTCTCGCCTCACCCGCTCATTTGAATTATGGGTATGGATTCCGTAAACTTATCTATTTGTTGAATCGAGATTCTAAGCTTCTAGTTATGAAAGGCTTTAGTTGACGATGACTTGTAATAGTATCTTGTTGAATTTGGATCCGTTTGTTTATAATGCAAGAAGGGATCTTGTTTAGATTTGGAATTAAGTCCCTTTTATCAAGGAAATGTTCCCCCTATGATCCTCCTCCATAATTACATGTTCTAGTATCATTTTTATAGCTTTCTGAGCCACAAAGTGGTGTTTTGGATATCGTGGCTTTGGACAGCCCCTTTATCTTACTACATTTGGTTATTATTATTGTGTATTGATGGTGTTAAGGTGTTGGAGGTACTGGAGGGCTGGTGTGATTCTTATTAGAGTCACGTACTATGGTTATTGGATTGAATGACGTGAAGTACGCCTTAAAATAGTGCCTCGAGAGCTCGTCGCTTGTTTGATATGTGGTTAGCAAATTGTTGTTGGATTTAGCTGTCATTTATTATTTTTATTAGCCTCATTTTATTCTTTGGAGTTGGCTGGTATCAAGTGTAATATTAACACCTTATTAATCATCTATGACTCGTTCTCGAAGCCTTGTTAATTCTAGCAATTGTTACGTTATGATAGGTTGGTTGAGTTTCACAGAGACACATTTGGGGATTCAGTTGAAGGGTATGTTAAGGCTTCCATTTCACTTTCTGGCATGACCTTTAAGGCCAAAGCTTGTACAACATTTGTAATGTTATTATTTGATTTGTGTCCTTATAGTATTGAGCTTTGCTCCACGGCATGATATAGCGACTATCAGCTACACTCTATTTCTTACCTAGTAGCCTAGAAAAGCATGTTATGATTACATTGAGGTCAGTTGTGATTACATGATATTATTGTGTTGTTTTTATCATCTTGCTGCCGCCTATGAGCTTATTTTGGCCTCAGAAGACACTGACACTGCAGGGTTTTGGAGCCTATATTCTGGTTACTATTACCGTGCCTTCCGGCTGGGCAGACTGTACCTACGAGATAGGCAGGTTGTACCTATAGGGAAGCACTTACATTATATTACTGTGCCTTTGGGCCAAGCAGATTGTACTTACGAGAAGGGCATGCTAAATCTATGGGGCATCAGTTACATTATATTATCACACCTTCGGGCCGGGCAGACCGTGCCCATGGGTTGGACAGGCTGTACCTATGAGATAGGCAAGATGTACCTATGGGGCAGCACAATATTGTAATGACCCTTCCGGTCATTTCCACGTTTAAGTTTTGAAGTCAAGCAAATCGACAAAAGATATCGTAAGACCTTTAATAAATTTTCTGAACTTTGGGTCAAATGTGTCAGGGCTTTTCTCCCTGTATATAAAGAGTTAGAAGTCCCCCGAAATACCAAATCGAAGGTCTACGAGTCTAGTTTCCAACGCACAAAACCTCACGTCCAAATAATCTCGGAGCAAGGAGTTATGACTGTTTTACCGCAGACTGTCTGGCAGAAAATGGGTTGCGAACCGGGTCGCGAATCGGGTCGGGTTTAACCCGATTTAAGCTTCAATTTCACGTTTTAAAATGCCATTTCAGTTCCGAAACAGTTATAAAATATAAGGGAGGATCCCGAGAGAATTCTTGAATATCAAAATCGTGCGTAGGCGAATTACGAGCCTAAACTTAAGAACTTTACTAGTATCGTGCGTGTAATTGAAATATTTATTTAGAAGTTGAATTTGGTAAAAAATTATATTATGATTGCCTTTTCAAAATATTTAAAAGGTTTATGAAAAATATATTTGATACAATATAAGTGTAGACGTATTTATTTTATAAGGTTTTTATACTCCATAATATTTTAACGGAGATAGTAAATTTAATTATGTTGAAAATTATTATTATAATATAGTAGATTTTATTGGAAATGATTTTCTAATAATTATGGTATATTTAAAATACTATATTTATTTTACCACGAATTTATGCAATACCCGAGTTTATACCTAACGGATAGAAATTGGTTGCCACCTCCACCCCCGCGTGTAAGTGGAAGATGAAGGCAGCAGTAGTATATTGAGTAGTGTCATTTAGAGTTGGCAGGATAATTAGCAATTGCTTGCTAAATACTGCCAATTCATTTAAGTGCCAATTCACTTTAAGCAATTAGCACTTGCTGCTAAATTGCTGCCAACGATTGATGATACTTCTTGAAATATAATTGTGGTAAAATTACCACAGTACATTAATTATCTACGTCAAGTTATTCCGTTCCAAATCCGATTCCGATTTCGATTTAGTTTTGGATTTTCTCGGAGTGGTTCGAGCTTGGACATCGTTGTTCCAGCAGCTTGTCGTCGGACGACAGGTAGGTTACGGTTTAATTTCCCTAGA
>QJPP01004826.1:0-12957 GCA_003996215.1 Jaltomata sinuosa
GTAACTATCTTGGCATAACAATCCAAAACTACACGATGGGGGGATAACCAGTCCATTCCCATAATCTCATTAAAGTCTAACATATCAAGAATCATCAAATCACCCCAAGTCTCAATATATCCTACAGAAATCATGCAGGATCTCACAATCTGTTCCACTACTAAAGAATCTCCTACTGGGGTATAAATAGATACAGGTACAGATAACAACTTACTAGCCAACCCCAAACAAGGTAAATAGTAGGCAAAAACATATGAGCAAGTAGATCCAGGATCAAATAAAGCCAAGGCTGATTGACGACATATAGAAATCTTACCTGTGATCACAACATCTGAGGCCTCTACCTTTGGTCTACCAGGGACCGCATAAAACTGACGACGACCACCTCCTAACCAAGCACTATCCCTATCACCTGTCCTACCATGTGGGGCACTACCTCTACCTTAACCACCACCTCATCTAGTCAATAGCTGAACTACACAGATAGGCGGAGCTGTCTAAGTAGCTGGCTAAACTATACCCCACTGGGGGCAATCTCTAGCATAGTGCCTAAAACTCTCCACTTATAACAAGGCCTTGACGGCCTACCCTACCTAGTTTAACTAGCTAGACCGGTGTGGCCACCATGGCCTGATGCCCCAGAAACTGTACCCCTTAGAGTCTGACCACTGTAACCCTATTGGCTACTCTAACCCTGCTCAAACTGAGAACTACCAGAAGCCTGAAGTAAAGCCTGAACCGGTCGACTAGACTTACCCTGGTGCTATTGTAGATGATAATCTCAGCTCCACTGGCCTAAGCCTCTACTACCATAATGGGAACCACTGTAGCTGCCTTGATGTCCTGGCCTTTTATCTCTGGCCCCTGGGTCTTGATGGTGCAAATCCTCCATAGTGCGAACATGATCAACTATAGCTTAGAAGGATCAACCTCTAGCAACTAACACCTTAATTGTCTGTCTGAACTCTAATCTCAACCCCCAAACAAATATATGAATTCTATCTGGCTCAGTAGGGATAATCATTTCTCCAAATGGAGTAAGCTAGTGAAAGAGAGTCTCATACTCAGATATGGTCATAGAACCCTGCATAAGTCTAGTGAACTTCTCCCTACGATGCCCTTTATAGCTCTGAGGTAAGAACTTGGCCATAAAGGCCTCATAAAACTCTGACCAAGGTAACGGAGGAGATGAAGATGATCTGCAAGCAACTTGGGTCCTCCATCATAACTTAGCTGGGCCCTCTAGCTAAAAAGTAGTGTATCCAACACTACGAGTGTCCAACAAACTCAAATGGTGTACCATCTACTCACAAGTAGAGATAAAATCATAAGGATCCTGACCAGGTGTACCAGCAATTCTAGGTGGAGCCAATCTCAAAAACCTACCCAACGTCTTCTGCTCTATCTCTGTCATAGATGGGCGAGGAGCAAGAGGTTGTGTAACATATAGTACTGAAATAACCTCAGCACAGAGAGCCACAGTAGCAAGCTATTCTCCTGAACTCTGTACACCTAAATTTTCCCCCTTAGCGAATGTTTGTGCCACATCTGAAGCTTATGTCTCTATCATACCCAACAACTGAAGAAGTAAACCCTGAATATCTGACAAAAGAGTTAGGGCTGAAGCTAGCACAGAAACTGGTGCTAGCACTGGTGGTACCTGGTTTGTCCCCTGGTCCACAGGTTGCTACTCTAGAAGAATCTCGGGCTCAACCTTGACTCTAGTAGTTCTAACTGGTGCCGCTGCTCGATCACGCCCTCTAGCTCTACCTCTGTGACCTCTCATGCCCCTAGCTGGAGTCAGGGGTGTTGGAGTTTAAAGCTCACCCCTGCCTGATATCAATGATCTCGTACGAACCATCTGTGGGAGAATGAACTAGAATAAGTGATATTTTAGGAAACTATCAAGGATAAGACGCATGATACAGAAGCAAGAAGAGAGACATATTTCCTAAGATGCCACTATAGCCTCCCAAATATTGAGTATGGACTTCTCCTCCCCAATCCGAATGAATCTATTAGACATTGACTCCAATATCGATGACACCAGTGAACCTAGGCTCTGATACCAAGCTGTCACTACCCGATTTCTCGGTCATGATGACACCTACAACCCCCCTGTAGGCATACCAATTCCTCTAGCCCAGAATGGTTAGTAATAGGCTACTATCTATTAAGAAAGTGGAAGAATGATATAAATAGCAGAAGCAAAAGAAATAAATGAAGAAATAGGCAACAGGAAATATATCTAAATGGAAGCTAAACCAAAACCCACGACCTGGAATCATAGTAAAAGAGCCAGTACTAAATATACATAGTACAAAATATCCAAAAGAATATACACATCTAATTCTGAATAACAAAAGAGTACAAGATACAAAAGATGAGCTAAAAGATAAGGTCGGCCGTCAAGAGCTCACCCTTTGCCTTGGATAGTCAAAAAGTCAGCCCGCACGAGTCTACACGAATCAGTGGTAATGGCCCACACTAGGATATGCACCAGGAAGATACAAAGTGTAGTATGAGCACCAATTGCTAAGAAATGGGTACCCAATAGGCATCATAGGCTGACTGAGCGCATATAAGATATAAGAAAAATAATATAGCAAAAAGCAAAAAAGAGGTCACAGAAGCAACAAATAAGTACACGAAAGCTAGCACATGAGGAATACAAGGAGAAAACAATCATGCTTGGCTAGCTACTATAAATATACATCACAGAACATAGGTGAATGGAAGAAGAATTCACCTGGGGTGCTTGCAATAACAATATATACATAAAGAGAGTTTAAGAAGAAGGCGGTATACCGGTAACCTCAAGTAAAAAGGGCCAATAACACAAGTATAACCAAGAAGTGAACCCGAAGTATAAACAACACCACTACCAAATGTGAAACATCGAATAAGAACCCGAATATAGCCATAATTAGAACCAAAAATGTGATAGGATAATAGCAAGTCTACCTACAGTCCCAATAGGCACCCATACACCCAAGGAACACATACAAGTGAAGACAAACTCTCCGGCATCCCATACTACCGGAGCGTACACTCAGCAAATAGCAAACAAGGGTGGAATCTCATGCAAATGAATGATATGATGCAATAGAGAAAATTATGTGGAATAATAACTCGGCATGCACCTCCTCCATTGCCCATAGGCCCAGTAGGTAGGATCCATGAAAGGACATAGCCTGTATACCTCAACTACACCATATACCCCTCCTCCGTCACACTCGACACGTAGCCCCTGGTCCAGATCGGCAAGGTCCGTGGAGGTCCTTGACCGCATATTAAATCTCAAGTCTCAATATAATAGTCTACAGTGTAGCCAAATCCAAATAAATAGCCGAAGTCTCAAAAATGCATGCTCGGAGTCTATCCGGGTCTAAAATAGTAAATCAAGTTTCAAAAACCCCATCAAGGGTGCCCGGGCATAACCGGGTCTAAAACAGTTGTAAAACAAGTCTGATGCTCGGCCCGTCCGAGTCTGGTACCATCTCAAATCAATAGGAAATCAAATATAGCACTACGCCCTAGCCGAGTCTAGTATAAGTGTGAAAACTGTGATAAAATCATCTTTTTAAATCTTTTACCCCAAGAAGATCCATGAAAGCAACTCCAAACCCTTTTATAACCATTTATACTGAAAAATGGGCCCTCAGGTAGAAATCCATTTAAAGTAGGCTCAAATCCAAAACTATAGTAAAACATGTAGAAATCTTTTTATATGTATGATAATGGCATACCCAATCACAAGAAGTAGCCCAATGGCTCACAATCAACCTATCGGCCATGCACAGGCTCCAATCGATCTATAGCATAGATAACCATCTCAATGATCGAGTATCGATGTCTGGACCTCACATACATTCCCAAATAACCCACCATCTATGGTCCAGAGTCAAATACAAAGCCACACAGGACCACAAGGGTGATACTATCAACTACGTACAATGAATACTATAATCATTGGAGTGAAAATAGATGGTCATGAAGAAGCGGACAAGGTCTGGGGGTGCCAAGCTAATAAAATCAACCCAAGGATGCAAATTAGTACAATTATAGCATATATATCCAAAGTCTAGAAGAGTTAAAATCATAACCTACATGTCGTTCGACGATAAACTGCTAGAACGCGATGTCCAAGCCCAAACCGCTCTGGGAAGCTCCTAAATGAAATCAAACTATCATAATCATGAACTAAACTTTAAAATGAGGCTAACAATACCCATATTGCTAAAATTATAGTTGGGTCGAAATTTGGGTCACAAGTGGGCCCGTGAGCCCCGCAACCCGAAGCTGGAAATTAAGAGTGCATAGTGATCACCACAGTCTCGTGAATGTATGCTCAAAATATTAGAAGAAATTGGCCATAGAAATGTCCCAAAATAGCCTACAATCCATTAGAGTTAAATAAGGAGATTAAAGAGGGGAATTTATGGAGATAACAAGGAATTTACCAAATTGAAGGCAAAAAGATAATCACGGAACCAAGAATTATCACCCCCACGTCTAAAATTGAAGTCACATAGAGAATTATGGAGCTTGAGCTATATTTTAATGGAGATATGCATTTTGAGGGAGATGAAAATGAAGAAGGAAGTTTATATACTGCCCAGGGGTCCTTCTTCGTGATCGCAAAGGGATCCCACGCGGTGGTGAGGATCACACTAGTAAGACCTTCGTGATTGCAAGGACTAGCCACACGGTCACTAAGAATAAGAGGGGAGAAGCTTTATCGCGGTCGCAAGGAAGGATCTCGTGATCATGTAGAGCAAAGAAGGCTGGGTCCACTTGCCTTTCATTGGGATCACGTGAAAGGACCCTCGCAGTTGCAATAACCAATGAGCCAGACCATCGCGATTGCGATATCTTCCTTTGCAGTCGTAATTAAGGCCATAGGCCTGCACCTGCAACAACAACCAGTAGAAAACTTAAGGGAGAAAAAGTCTCTGGATGGGCCCACGGGACTCATCCTGGACCTCACACGCACAAACAAACTATGCTACCATACCAGAAATATCATTCCAGACTCAACAAAATAATGGAAAACCTAACAGAGGTCGATTTAACAAAAAGTGGGCCCAATGCCCAAAACCAACCTTAAGCCAAAACAAACCCAATACCCTAAAATGATTCTGGAAGCCTCAGGACCTGAACTAAAGGTCTCTCTAGCCCAAAGTCGACATTTTAGAATTAACAATGCTGACAGAAATCCCATCCAAGGCCGTCTTCTTCGAATGTTGACCAAAGTCAAACTTTCAAGTTCAACTAGCTAGAAAACACAAAAACAAACACAAACCCAAATCAAACTCCTAAACCCTGACCAAGGGTCCACCTATACCAAATTCTATGCTCCAGAGCTAACAAAACTGTCAGAATTTGATTTCGAGCATGTTTACCAAGAATGTTGACTGAAGTCAATGATATCCTAAGTTCAAGCTCTAAAATAGGAAAACAACCATAACGACCAAACGAACAGCCAGGTCACCAAACCACTGGTCCTAGCAAGCCATAAATGACTTAGGCTACTACAAACAAGATCTAACAGTACAAAGAAAGCATAAACACAAGAATAATTAAAAGGGTCATTACAGACTGTTCGTGCAGAAGCGCTGGGACTGCTATAGCAGGATCAAAGCATGTGGTACCGCTATAGTAGTAATTATGCCGCTATTGTAGTATCACAGTAGTTTATAACCTTATTTTGATGGGTTTCAGCCCCAAAAACCTAAAATTTCATTCCTAAGCCTTAGCGAGGCAATTTTCTTTTGGTATGGGTAAAAATTCTTCATTGAGGTAAGTTTCTTCCATGATCTTCTTCATTTTTCAATTCTTTAACATCCTAGAATCATTAGAACAACCTTTAATGGTGGAATTCTTGGGGATTTTAACCCTAAGTTTATGATATTTTGAGGAAAACTTATGGGTTGGGTTAATATCACCTAGAATCACTTCTAAATTGTTTATTAACGATCCCTAGCATAAATTAGTGATTCTAAAATATGAGAATTGGTAGTTGGGGATCTTGAATTCAATAAAGGTAGAACCTTTAGCCAAGAAACTCCATTAATGGAGTTGGGTTGAGTTTTAAGGAACTATTTTAATGGCTAATTGACCCTTGGGTAAATTTGTTGACGTGAATAAGGGTAAAACTAGTGGGTTTGAATTCCAAAGGTATTTGTTTTAAGAGTAGTTTATTAATAACTCTTGTAATTGTTGTTTTTTAAATGATTTAGCCTTTCGGAATATGAAGAAGAAGGAAGATAATCTATGATATGGCTTATTTATTGCAATGGCTTAACGCTCAGGTAGGTTATGGTTTATTAGTTGTAGACTGTGGTTAGTAATCTCATCCATAATGTAGATTTGATGGGAGAAATTATGCTTAGGCCTACAGGCATGGAGTTGGGATGGGTAAAATGTGAATTTATTGTAATAAAGGCTTATTTGTGTATTAATATGTGATTGTATGAATCCTTGATACGTTTTTGTGTTTGCATAATTTACTGGTGGATTGTAATATGGATATAAATTACAATGAAATTGTGTGAGCTCATAATCTAGTTACTTAGCCTAATTACCATAAAAAGGGTAAACTTGATATTATGTGTGGTTAGAACTTGGGATAATCTTGCTTAAGGTTGGTGCTGAGGACTGATTATGGTGTAAGGAGGTGGTGACATAACTTAAGAGCCTAAGGTCAATTAGGCTAAGGGTTAGGAAGTAAAACGCGTAAAGGCATACTAGAACTAGATTGTAAGTTGAATATAGTTGAATGACTGACTAATGGAGTAGGTCTTGAACCTAGTAATGATTTAAATGTATGGATTTCTAGATATTAGTGAGACTCCTGGCCTCAGTATAAATAAAGGAGGATTGGATTAGTAAATAAAGTCATGAATGTTGAACTAGAGTTTAGACCCCTTGGGGTTGAGTGTGTGATCCTAAATTGAATACTTGAATTTAATGATGTGGCTTGTTAATGCCTAATTGAATAAGCCATGGATTGGTCTTCTGACATGTTGTAAATTATGAAGCCAATAAATCATATCTACTTGTTGTTTAGTGTGTTAAAAAATGATTATTGTTTACATGTAATGATTAGCTCGAGTTGACCAAGTGTTTGGTGGTTGTTTATTATTGAAATGAATACTTAAGGAATGTAATTGTTAGATGATATCCTAGGTATTAATCACATATAATGAGGTCATATTAAAGGCTTGTTGACTTGTTTACTATACGAGTATGATTGCTTATTCTCATTGTGGTTGTGATTGTTGTGGTATCAGTTATTATTGTGAGATGTACTGGTATTTGGACATTTTCATAGGATTGGTTTCTATGATTCCTTATATGGTTGGATCGGGTACCATGTCTGGTATAGTTCATTGCATAGTTGGCTCGGGTACCACGCCTAATATAGATTCATTGCATAGTTGGCTCGAGTACCACAACTGGTATAGATTTATTATATGGTTGGCTCAGGTACCATGACTGGTATAGATTCATGCAAGGTTGGCACGGGTACCATGCCTGGTGATGTGCCGCCATTTTACGGCACTTTTGACTCCTTTAAACTAAGAACAATCGTACATTTTCAAGCAACCGTTGTCGTTTTTGATGTTTTTATGTTGTATTTTCAGGATATGGAGAAAAACATGGAAACGGAAGGAAATACGCGAAAAAGAGCATTCTGGATAAGAGTGACGGCCTGAGTGACGGCCCGTCACTCATGTGACGGTCCGTCATAGTGACCGTTAAGTTGGGCAGTGCCACTGTCTAGTGGTGACGGCCCAGGCGACGGTCCGTCAAGCCAATGACGGTCCGTCAGCCTGACCGTCACACCTGGACAGTCGGTTACGCGGAATCCGAGCATTTTTGGGATTTGTTTCCTAGACTCCTATAAATACCCTATGTTAGGTTTATTTTATTCATGCATTAACCAAGCTTTTTACATACATTACCCAATAATTTTAGGAGTTTAAAGTCGAGTTTAGATAGAGGAAAACACGCAATACACGTTTTGTTCCTCCTCAATCTTGTTCTTAAATCGTTCTTGGGATCTTGTTGTTCTTGTTCTTGGATTAATTAAAGATTGTTCTCACTACATTGTAAGGATCTCTTTTCTTTATTATGAATATGACTTTCTTTTATTCTTCTACAAGCATGAGTAACTAAACCTCCCACAACTAGGGTTTTGGGAGCCATGGCTAAAGTAGCGATATAGATTCCGGGTAGCGACGGGTTCAATATGTATGTTGTCACGTTGTTAATCATTCGTTATGTAACGTTTTCTAGTGGTTGCAAACATTAGAACATGCCTAGGTTTAATTTGCTTGAGTAAAGAGATTTAAAACCGGGAAACTTGATTAACGACGAGGATTCGAGACTACCAACTCTCGTCTTATGATTAATGCTGTAACTAGATTAATCTACTTGATGTTTAGGATTGAAAGCTAAAAGCACACCTTTTCAAGTTCGAGAGAATTGAAAAGTAAATTCGTCTATTTGGTTGAGAAACGTTTAGATGATACCATTAATTCAATCACATCGTGACGCGCATATAGAAAGAACCCGGTTAAGCTTAGGATCGACATCGTTACCAATGCCATGGTAAACACTTCCCTAGTTCATTCTCCTACTAATTATTCTCATACATTATTGTTTGTTTTGTTTACAATTTGTTCACACAAAACCCCCCCTTTATTTACCGGAAACTATTGACCATTAGTCACATACTTCACTAAAGACTTAATTCTCACCATATTCTCAGTGGGATTCGACCCCAACCTTTGTTGGGTTCTATATTTGACTACGACCGCTTACGCTTCATTAATTTGAGGTGTAGTTTGGGCGTTATCAAAAAGTGGCGCCGTTGCCGGGGAATACGGTTGTTTGTTAAGTCCGGTGTGTTTATTTGACTCTTAGTCATACTTTCCTGCTTTTATGTTTATTTGTTGTTTTTGTTTTTGACAGGGTACAGAGTTGTGCATGCCAAGTACCCGGCGCTCGGGTGAATCAACATTACCTTACGACCCTGAGCTTGCTAGAACGTTAAGGCGGAATATGGCCGCACAACTAGAGACAGCAAGGATCGCTGCAGAACTGCAGGCCCAACAAAATTTGAATGCTGGTGGGCTGCAGGATGACGTCGCACGGAATGATGAGGATCTCGACTTAGATGGAGCTGGCGCTACGGGCGCCATTGCTCTTCCACCGCTAGCGCCCGGAGCCAAGTTCAACATCACTAGCACGATGATCCAGCTGTTGAACTTGAGAGGAGTGTTCCGTGGTGCCGCTGGTGATGATCCAAACCAGCACCTAATGAATTTCGTGGGCATATGCAAGTCGTTCGAACTGCCAGGCGTGAGTCAGACAGCAATCAGGCTCAGATTGTTTTTGTTGTCTCTGTCTGATGAGGAAGCGTTGTGGTTGACAGAACTGACCCCCGACTCTATCGCAACGTGGGGAGAGTTGAGAGGAGCTTTCCTAGAAAGGTTCTTTCCTCCCTCTCGGATGATACAGTTTAGGGACGAGATTAGCAACTTCAGGCAGCAACCTCACGAAGCATTGCACGAGACCTGGCTGCGATTCAAAAAGAAGATAACACAATGCCCGAACTATCAGTTGACCGATAACTTTTTGATGTAGACGTTCTACCGGGCACTGAATTCGGCTACCAAGCCGACGTTAGACAACGCAGCAGGTGGTGCATTCATGGGTCTCACTTTTGTTGAGGCCACAACTACTTTGGACAGGCTCACCAAAACCAACAGGGCCTGACATACACGGGATTCAGAGGTAGCAGCTAGCACTTATGCAGTTTGTATGTCAGCTGAGCAGCGCAGAAAAGAGGAGGAACGCGACCAAGACATGGCGCATCTGAAAACGCAGTTGGACCTACTGACAAAGCACTTGTTCTCAGGAGGTTTGGAGAAGGTAAAAGCTGTGGGTTCCCAAAGTAGAGCAGAAGAGTTGGAATCTGAGGAGGCGAATTACTTGGGGGGTTTCCAGGCCAATGGCCAAGGAAACCAAGGTCGGACCTATCAGAAGGACAACTACTATGAGAAAGCTGGCTATAATCGCGATCAAGGTAACTGGAGAAATAACACCGATAGAGGTGGGTTGTATGTACCACCTGGTAATCGGGACAAAGCTAGCAACGAGGCAGGGACTTCTAAACTCGAAGATATGATGGCGAAGATGCTGCGGAAGGTAGAATCGACTGACTCTGGGGTGAAGGAGATAAGGACTGAGTTATCGGCCATGAGTCAAATAGTGGAGGCACATTCCACTTCGATCAAGCAATTAGAGCAGCAAGTGGGGCAAATCTCGGCATCTCTGAACCAAAGGAAGACAGGTACCTTGCCGAGCAACACTACTCATCCGAGGAATGATGCTAGTTGTATGGCAATCACGACAAGAAGTGGTAAAACATTATCGGAATCACATCCGGTAATTCAAACCCAAGTTGATATAGCGGATGACGAGGTTGAGGAGGCTACTCAAAAGCCCGCGGATAAAAGCAAGGAAGCTGAAAAGCTTCCAACTATGATGCCGCGACCACCACCTCCTTTCCCACAACGCCTCAAGAAGAAAGCGGAAGATGGTAAGTTCCTGAACTTCCTGACCATGCTCAAGCAAGTATCAATAAACATCCCATTGGTGGAAGCGCTTGAACAAATGCCCGGATATGCCAAGTTCATGAAAGACTTGATCACCAAGAAGAGGTCAGTAAGCTTTGAACCAGAAGATAACCTTCACCACTGCAGCGCTATTTCTTCAAGATCATTAGTGGAAAAGAAGGAAGACCCAGGTGCGTTTACTATCCCCTGCACTATCGGGAAGCTCAACTTTGGAAGAGCATTGTGTGATCTTGGTGCTAGCATCAACCTGATGCCGCTAGCGGTCTATAAACAATTGGGTTTGGGAGCTCCTAAACCAACGTCTATGAGAGTGATGATGGCTGACCGTTCAGTAAAGCGACCGGTGGGAATATTATCTGATGTGCTGGTCAAGATTGGTAAGCTTATATTCCCAGCCGACTTTGTGATCTTGGATTGCGAAGTGGATTTTGAAGTTCCCATAATCTTGGGACGACCATTGTTAGCCACAGCAAGAGCACTGGTCGACATGGAGAGAAACGAACTGACCTTCCGATTGAACAATGAAGTGGTCAAGTTCGATGTGTCCAAATTGATGAAGCAACCAAGTGACATGAGGATGGTCGCGGTCATCAAGGCTATTAAGGAAGTCCCTGCGGATGTGTATCTTGAGGAGAAGGGTTGTGTTGAAACCCGAACTGTTATGAGATTAAGGTCGCGATTGCAAGAGGACGAGAAGGTGAAGGAAAGCGGTGAAAATAAATCAAGAAAACGAAAACACCGCAAGAGAATCTGCAAAGAAAGAGCGAAGAAATTATCGCGACTAGCGATGGAGCCCATAAAAGAGGAAGCTGGAACGCAACGTGAGGTTGTAGCGTGTACACACTCCATCGAGTTTTCCTGTTTTGGAGACCCTGGCGGTCTCCAACATCATATCAAAATCTGAGTCATATCAACTTCACAGGTACTCCTTTCTCTCATAGTTTTTAGCTTTCATATGGATGCATTGGGGACAATGCATGACTCTAAGTTGAGGGCTTGGGGAAACCTGTGAGTCACCACCGAGGGTTTTTGTTACCGTGTTTCTTGTTCCTCCGGTGTGCTATCTAGTAGAACCGGCATGTTTAGGTTGTTATTTTAAATTTTGTTAGTTGTTTTCTTGCGTCTAGAGCAAAGCATCATGGCGTTTTCTTGACTAAAATGAGGCCCTTTTAAAAAATTTCTGGTTTTGTACTTATGTTGAAACGATTGACTGTCTGGATCCTTGAATTTCATCGTGTGATTATGATTAGAATGGGTATGCTTAAGCCGAGCGGTTGTTTGATAGTTGGTAGCGATATAGTTTCTTGGTGCCAAGAGCGTGTGAGATTATTGTTATAAATTCTTACTCTGTGCATGCATCTAGAACTTGCCCGGTCTATTTTGTTAAGTTCGAAGTTTGGTTTCTTAGGAAAGGATCACAGGCCCTTTTCGTGTGCAGTCCACTTAACCTAAAAGACCGTCCAAATATAAATAATCCCTTGATCCCTGTTTGAGCCATAATTGACTTTATTCTTTCAATAACCTGTCACCATTCCTGTTTAACTTTGAATCCCTATTTTGGCCCTGGTCCTTCCTTGGACATCGTGCACCTCAACGCAGGTAATCAGCCTAAGTTGATGGTGGCTACTATAGAGATAAACTCGATTTTGGCCTTGGTCCTGCCATGGACATTGTGCACCTTAACGCAGGCAATCAGCCTAAGTTGAGGGTGGCTACTACAGAGGTGAATGATAAGAAAAAGAGGATGAAGAAGATTGGTTGGGAATAGAATGAAAATTCGGGTGTGTACCTAAGAAAAGAAAATAAAAATAAAAAAAGATGAAAAAGATCGCAAAAGTAATAAAAAGAATGGTCAAAATAAAGAGGTCGCACCTGTAGCTAGAGAGAAGGAAATAAAAAGGTGAATAAGGATGGACAAAGCAAAGTTAGGTGGTAATAAGATGTCGGTTGTTCCAAGGAGGGCTTAGTCACTAACCCCTAAATGTATCCTACCTGCACCTGAAGCCTCATTACAAGCCAAAACAAGTCCTGTAGTGATCTTGAGCGGCTTTCTGAAGAACTGAAATAGAATAGTAAGGGCAAGCCTATGGTATCGCATGTGCATTGTTTGAAATCGTTTGTGAGTGTGAGCGCTTACCTAGTCCCAAATCTTGTGTGTGGGATTTCTTTGTGGTGAGGGCATCAAGAGTTCTGTCTCGCCTATTGATTGTTAGGATAGCTGCGCGTGTGTATGCATAATATTCTATCATATCGGAATGACATATTTGGATCCTTGCAAGTTAGTGTTTCATACATTTGTGTGCTA
>QJPP01004827.1:0-52063 GCA_003996215.1 Jaltomata sinuosa
GGTAAAACAGTCATAACTTTTTACTCCGAGATCAGTTTTGTGCGTTGGAAACTAGACTCGTAGACCTTCGATTTGGTATTTCGGGGGACTTCTAACTCTTTATATATTGAGAGAAAATCCCTGAGACATTTGACCCAAAGTTCAGAAAATTTGTTAAAGGTCTTACGATATCTTTTGTCGATTTGCTTGACTTCAAAACTTAAACGTGGAAATGACCGGAAGGGTCATTACAAGTGATCACAGTTATGGAGGAATTCTCAAATATAGATATGATAATGAAGAAATTGAACATCATTGTAGGTATTATTCGGGATCATACACGGAACCACAATTAAAATGGGAAATAAATAGAAAAGAACTATTTGGATTATATAAATGTTTGTTAGCATTTGAGCCATATATTGTTTATAATAAATTTATTGTAAGAACAGATAATACACAAGTAAAGTGGTGGATAACGCGAAAAATACCAGACTCGGTGACAATGAAGGAAATAAGAAGGCTTGTATTAAATATACAAAATTTTACATTTACAATTGAGGTAATAAGGACTGACAAAAATGTTATTGCAGACTACCTATCAAGACAAAGGTATCCAAACTGAGCCAGAAGATAATACAATGAATAAGATACTCGAAGCCATTACTACACTTTGTACTAAAGTGGATAGTATGGATGAAGAGATAAAAAAGCTAAAGACTAATGAAGTTAATCTGAAGTCTAAGGCTAAAGATAGCAGTCCCCAGGAAGACTATAAACATCCGGAGCTAGAAGGAGACGTTGGGAAACTCCGAAAAACCCAAAATAATTTATTTGCTAATAGTGCAGGTACAAGCGGACAACCTACAAAACCACAATACAAAAATACCAATTTAAATACAATGTTCACAAACCCATTTACTCATAAAATACAAAGACCAGTTATGGTACCACCCCAAATAAATACATACGCAGCAAGTTTACACCAAGAGAAAAAGATATACAACCATTTGTCCCAAAACTACATACAAAACATATATAGAATCCAGACATATTTAAACCTAAACCCAAGGTCAGTTACAACCATAGACCCAACCCAAGACTACATAACCCAAAAATTACAAGGATACAACAGACTCATTGCACAGCCAAAAACAAGTTCGAACTTAGTCAAAACATGTTACCATTATGTACTACTTAGTACAGTATATACATATGATGGAGAAGAGCTACAAGGAATACCAGAGATACACCAAGCATTTCTAACCTACAAAAGAGTTACGAAAGGAAATTTATTCTATGTGAAATTCTATACAGCACCAGCAGAGATATTATATGACAAGATAAAACCAGTGATCCAAGTTGTAAAACTGGGATTGACAAAAAACATGATATTACCAGACGATATAATAACACAACCAGAAATACCTATGATCGAAATACCCAATTTCTATGCAAACAAACGAATTATTGGAATTTCAACCATTATTCAAGAGCTAGCAGATAATTATTTAAATGGAAACGCGATATGGAGCTACTACGCCAGAGACCAATTATTGATTTATTCAAATTCAAGAAGTGTAAGAGAAGTAGATATGGAAGAAGTCCAACAATGGATATTATCATTACTTAGACCAGAAGAAAAACCGACGACAAGAGCATTAAAGAATGAATTTATTTCTCAAAATATATTAACAAGATACTGCAAAATAATTAGTCATAAATATCCAGATCATTGTTGTTCAAAATGCAATGGAGGAGATATGACAGAGATACCAGATGTACAGCTGGAATAAAAATATGGAGAAAAGAGAAGATACGTGGAAGAGATAAAAAGAAACGTGGAAGAGACAAAAAGAAAAGATATGTGGAAAGCAAGAAAAGAAAATGTAGAGTTTTTCTTTCATAAGTAGGTAAATGTCATTGTCAAGTAGATAAATGTCCCTGTCAGCTATTTAAGTTTTTGTACCGTATTGTACAAAAAGTCATAAAATAAGGGACAGATGTAAAAATAGGAATAGTATAATTTTTGTTTTATTATAAAAAGTCGTAAAGTAAATAGTAAGAGTCATTCATGAACAGTAAAGGTCGTTCATGAAAAGTCATTTGTGAATAGTAAGAGTCATTTGTAAATAGTAAGAGTCATTTTTCCATCTATATAAGGAGGTAAGAGGATGAAGGGAAAGGGCATGAGAGAAGATCAGATCAAGTATCGAGCATCAGCAAAAAAAATCCTTCACCTCTCAATCCTCACTTGTAAAATCTTCCATATACATAAATAAAATATATCTTTTAAGTAAGCTATGGAGCATCTAGACGAGCTAAAAAATCAGGTATACTTATTCATAGTCATGTATAGCTAAACTTTTATATTCCTTATAATCTCTTTTATATCATAATTGTTTATCATGTTTTAGTACTGTTATAAAGAACATCTTAAGAAAGCTTGCCATGGCTAAATATTGCTGAGAGTAGTTAAGCCCAGACTATGCCATCCTAAGGTCGAAACCGATAGGCAAGGAGGCCGTTTAAGGGAGTAGACAGAGTTGAGGCGCTGTTAGGGTAAACGATTGAAGCAAGAAAAACATGGTAGTGGCTAGAAGAGATTGTTCAAAATAACTTATTAAAAGATGATGAACTTTATGATAAACAAAGAGATTAGAGGGAATATGTTTAGTAAAAAACATGACAAGAATAAATATCGATTTAATGAGCAATAATACGTACCTAATAAATGATGATAATAATTATAAAATACTCATATTATATATCCTTAAACAACTTAATAACGATATTAGGAGAAAAATTTATGATATTTTAGTTAATTTTGAGATAACAGAAATAAGTGAACAAAGATGGATAGATTACTGGCTTATCAAACCCCCAGACTTGAACTGTTTCTTGTCCTCAAGCATGATACTGACAAGGCAAGAGATGAATTATGCTTTACACTCAATTAGGAACAAGAGATTAATCTACACTAAAACAAATAAGAAAATGAATAAACAAAAGATTCAAACAAAAGAATCAACTATGATGCTTATCTCAATTTGAACCTCCACAAACTCGAGGCATTTGGCCATTTCAAAACTATTTCTAAAAGGACTTCATTTCTCATTCAAAATCAAGGGAATTTTTCATTCAAAAGAAGACATTTAAGCTTCTCAAGTCATTGGCATGGACCATCAAGGTTTGCCTCATGATTCGCCACACAACTTGTCTCATTCATTCCCCTCAATTGAAATGGAGACCTCATGTTTCAATTCGAGTGCATGATGCCACTCACCACCTGAGAAAATATCACTCATAATCATTTAATTCACAAACAATCGGGATTATAGGAGAACCAAAAAGACTCTCATGCTCTCAAGGAAATTCAAGTGCACATGCATAGAACAATAGGCTTGCCCTTCATGTAGATCGCCACTAATGTTGGGTAGCCAAGCTTGAGATCACCAAAGACTTACGGGTTATGACATTGGCTAGATCTAAGGTGAGGATTTCATTTGGTTCAAGTGGTTACGCCTCCCTAACGCTCTTTGTTCTCATTCCGAATCACCGCTCACATTTTCAAATTTCAACTTCACCTTATTTCTCCCTCACACAATCCTAAGATTTCTCCTTTTTACTCATGATCATTGAAACTCCTTGTATCGCCTTTGTTTGGTAGCATCTATTTTTGCTTTTCATTTTTCTCATTGTATTGAATTTTTGGAGCAAATTTTCAATTCAAACCGAAGGTGCTACCTTGCACTTTGAGTGCACTTCTTTTCTTCTCCTCATTTGATTACATGCCCCCCAAACTTAGGCATTTGCCTATGTTATCCTTCATTTCCCCCCCAAACTTAGGATTTTAGCCTACATTTCATTTCCAAGCAATTAGGGAGGATCAGTGCCAAGATAGAGTTTCCAAAAAGGTCAAGGTGTTAACAAGGTGCAAAAAAATGATTGCAAGCTGAAAGGGTTTCACTAGGGTTGAAGTCATGGGAAGTCATTTGGGAAAAGTGGTTATCAAAAATGGCCTAAGGTCATCGTCCAAGCTCGGTCACACCTAGAATTTCTCCTTGAATCACATTTGGGGCAAGTTATAGATGACACTTTTGCACAAGAATCAAGGTAAAGCCTCACCACACAAATGATTTTCAACAAGCTATTCTGAGTTCATTACACACTCGTTTGCGAGTCAATCAAGCCAAAGTGAGAGTGTGAAATTCATGAAAAGAGAATGCTTTTCCTCAAAATTTCATTTCCCTTCTTCCTTTTATTTTCAAAACAAATTGCCAAAAGAATTTTTTTGGTGGGCCCATTTTGAGAAAAGCAACTATAGACTTAATTATCAAACTAAAACTTGGCATTTTCCCTTGAGAAAGTTGCCTCTTAATCTATCATAGGGAAAAACCAACCCGGTTCGACACAAAAACAAAAGAAAAGAAAAAGAAAATAAACAAAACTTTTGCTCCTTGGGAAAGAACCGTGGTATCAAGAAAACCCTCAGAGTTTATTTCTAAACTACTGTTAACAAGGCAATATCCAAATTACGCGCTCATGATTAATTTTAAAACAAGCCTCGGCGTAGGCCTTTATCCAATTTGCAAAGCATGGGTATTGAAATAATGAGGCATGTAAAACCAACTCGGCAACACAATCTCAATCATCAAAATTCAAGCCCGGGAGGGCACAAATAAGCTCAGAATAAAAATATAAATAACAAAAAGAGCCCAGTGAGGGCAATGTCAACACAACAAGTATCACAATATTAATAGTTATATGCTGCCCCATACTTAATAAAAGCATAGTACCGATGCACAAAAAGTTATACAAATGAGAATGAGTGCCAAGAACTCCCTGAATAGGCTAATGATTATGACAGCACCTCCTTGAGTAGAATGGATGTGGTGGTCTAGGAGGTTGAGGTGCCGGTGGAGCTGATGGTGCCGATGGTGGTATATAGGAATGTGCAGGATCTATTTGAAAACCTGCCAATGGTGGTATTATAGGATCCCATGGCAGCTTAAGGGGACCAAATGGGTCATCCACATACTATCTGTCTTCTGCAGTCATCAACTCATGATAGGATATCCTCCTTCTCCAGCTGGGCCTAGGTAGAGTTGTACAACCTAACACAGGTGAGTTGGGAGGATCCGGGTATTCCTAGACTGATGGTGGATCAATAACAGCATCAATTTCAGATGTACATTCATTTTCAGATTGAGTCCACCCCGTGCACCAATCATCAGGAGGGCTAGCAGCCCTTGGGGGTGGTGAGGAGTTTGGGGCTGGTAGATTAAGATACCAATATGATTCAACATGTGAGACCACTTGCTTGAGTTTCTCAACCTCCACTTCCATGGTGTCCACTCTAGCACATAGATTGCTCACTCTTGACACTACCGGTTTCAAGGCTGACTTAATGACAGATTGAATTATGGTCAAAATGTCTTTGGCCAACTTTTGTAGGAGCTCCTCATTCTTGTCAGTAAGTTAAATCAGTTTTAGCAAGTTACCTGAGGAGGAGGTGGTGGCTTGAGATTCCCCATGAACCATGCTCGAAGCTCCCAGACACAAGGGTGAACCCCCTTATTGATTATGCACAATGTTGTTGGCTTGATACATGGGTGTGGTAGCATATGAAGGTTGACCGAGATTTCTTCTTTTGACATGTGGGGAATATTTATCCCTCTTAGTGTCAAAGCAAACCATCCCCTTAGCTTGGTTGGCCTTGTCAAATGCTTGAAACAAAGGACACCTGGTTTGGATACATAGACGAGTTATGAGCACGGGAAAATCCATGGATGTGGAGTCATGTCGCGCTTTTCACTTGAGATGTTCAGCGATGAACTCACCTTCATTCAAACGGAGGCCTCTCATGATGTATGCAAGAAGAATGTCCATCTCTATGGTTACTTTAGTGGTCTAGCTAGTCGGGATGAATCTTGTGCTCAAAAGGTCAATCCACATGCGTGCCTCAAATTTGATATCCGAGCGATGGATTTGTCCCTTCGAGGTGGCCCAAAATGGGTTTCTGTTAGCATTTCCACTAGCGACCCATTCATATTTGTCATATTTCTATCCACACATTCAAAGTACCTCGATTTAGGGATTAGGTCATCGTCCCATATGGAAAAATGAATGGCTTTAGGGGTAATGTTCACCTCTTTACCTCATACCAAAAATAACTTGAGGCATGGCAACTTTCTTAGCGGGACTTTGTGATTTAGAGCGTAAAGGTAGGCTTGGTATGAGGCATAGAATTCCCGCACCAACTTAGTAAAGTAGAGGCCTGGTGTATTGGCAAAGTGTTCCCAAGATCTTATGCAAAATGGCTTTGGCATATTTGGGAATTCCTCTTGGAAATCTTCTACATTGAACCCCTTTTCCTGCAAGAATGGGTGATTCCGGAATTTAAGATAGTAGGCTTCTATTCCCCTGAGCCAAAAGTAGACTCCCGACTCAATGTGCTCAGCCTCTTGTATAGGAACACCTGCATTCGAAGTGTGCTTCAGGGCACGTCTCTTTTGATGGTGCCTGTTGGAAGACATAATCCTGTTGATAGGCATTAGCAGTATGCACTATGAATATATACACAACTAAAAAAAGTTTGGAATTCAGTGAAGTGGAAAACAAATGAGGGGGCTGGGGCTCATGCGAACCACATATGGACCGCACAAGGGGTAGTGCGCGTCATATGTGCTATCGCACGAGCTAAACAATTCCTATTGTTGGTTTCCTTTTGTAGTGAGAAGTTGGTATGTGATGCACCAAGCTCCTCCCCTCAGAACAATTATTGGCTCTGTTTTTTCAACATGGTGTGATGCCTTGTACGACCCTCATGACAAGATCTATGCATCATATGCGGAAAAAAAACAAAGGCCCAATTGGAATTTTTGGTTCCTTGTGTTCTTGTGAATTTCGCATGTGATTCATACAGCAAGATGTGTTTATGCACTAGGCACCATTCAAAAAACTAATGAACAATACAGAAAGGCGGGCAAGGGATATCATGACCCCAATTTTCGAGTACTCAGACTTCCCCGGGTTTCCATTAACACAATAGCAAGCAAGAAAAGAACTCAACGACTTCCCTTAAGATGGTTGTTACCCCGTCTATCATTGGGAATATCTAGCTGTCTCTTGCAATAATGGGTATCAACAATTTTACAACAATTAATCCCCTCCCCGCACAAGATCATACACCCCAAATATAATGCTTAAAAAAATCATGGGTATACAATCAGCAAAATTCAACCTCAAGAGTCAATTTTTAATCAAAACCTCATGAAAGACGATGATTTGCCCTTAAGAACGACGTCACCCAATCTATTATCCGGCCAAAATATTCATCAATCATGAGTAGGGTACTCTGATTTCACCCCAAGCACATATTTCAAAGCTAAAATTTCTATCAATCAACATGCATTAACAAAAATGAAGTTCTACAAAGCTGACACTAACTAATATTATCAATACAACTCAAAATTGGAGACCCAAAATTTTCGAATCTCACCCAAAACCAACATGGCAATTCTACAAAGAATACCTCACAATATGAGTTCCCAACCTCCATAAAAACAAGTATTTAACATCAGAGAACTTACCACAAGTAAATATTATGAAGAGAGGAGTGCAAATTGAAGCTTTTTGGACTTTAACAATGGTGACCAAAGCAAATCTCACTGAAGAAATGATGGCGGCAGCGGTAGAAATGGTTAGGTAAGAGGAGGGGAAGATTTTTGGGAAAGTTTGAGGGACCTAGGGAGAAGTTTGGGAGAGAAATTGTGAATTTAGTAGAGAAAATATAGTGAAGGTGGTGAAGAGAGGCAGACATAAGTAGAAGAGAATGAGAGAATTGAGACGGGTCATCTCCTGGTTGGGTTGGTCAATTAAAATTCAAATTTACCTTCTGTGCACTGCAACATGCGATTCGCACACGGTAATGTATGGATCGCATGGCGTGACACATATTGCCCTTTATCTTTCCTGGTTTGCCCGGGCATCTGGTTTGCCATGCGATGGAGGTGTGATATCTTCTGCACAGCCCAGCGCATATCCCACCTAACTTTTCAATTTCGGTTTAAGCAGTCTATTTTGGTGTGTGGTTAGTTGTTGGACACGCACAATCTCTTATGCGGTTCGCAATATCTTCTGCACAGTGTCGTTCAGACCTATTTTGTATTTGTTCATTTTCCACTTCATGAATTCCCTGAAAATAACTAAAAACATCAATGGGTGGAGAAAATTAAAGGAAAGACACTTGGGTTGCCTCCAAAGAAGTGCTTTATTTTACGTCATATCTCGACGATAGTACCTCAACTTAAATTGTTGTCGGATAGCATGCCAATCTAGTTGGCATGGCCCCATCCTAGAAAAAGGAAATTGCTCCATCAATATCTTAGAGATATTGTGATGTTTCCCTAATGGTAATAAATCAAACACGGGTCTCTTGCCAACTTCACACTCTCCAAGGGAATCATCAAACTTGCCTTCCAATTCTATCACCGATATTATTCTCAACTCATCCATAGGCCTTCCGGTATACAAACATTCCAATCGTACATGGTATAGTGAATGCACCCAGATCTTCTCTCTTCATAGCCACATTACTAGTCATCACCGCACTGCAACTGTGTGAAATCTCAATCGTTTCCACGTCAACCACCTTCTTCTTCTTGAGTAACTCCTTCATAAATTTTGAGTACCCTGGCAACTGTATTAGAGCTTTGACCAAAGGAATGTTTATTGACAGCTTGCTGAACATGCAAACAAACTTGTTGAATTTTTGTTCTTCCTTTTTCTTATTTAGCCTATGAGGTTACGAATGGGGTCACTTGGGGATTGTGATCGGCATGCTTTGCACAAGAGGGGTGTCTACTTCGTTATCGATCGTCACTCTAGGAGGGGTTTCAACCTCTTTCTTCTAATCATCACTTTTAACATTTTCTGGGTCACATGATGCTCCAAGTTCTTCACTTACCTCCGGAGTTTCCACAACATTCTCATGCACCACCTCATTGCCCTTGTCATTTGGCTTCTTCACCGCATCCACAATAGGTTCCCTTGAATTTGTATCCGGCTTCGCAATATGTTCTCTTATTTCACTAGTTGTTCTTCCACTCCTAGTAACAATTGCCATGATGTGCCCATCACTTTTATGCTTTGTTGTGAGGTTACTAGGAATTGATGCCTTCATTCTCGGGTCTATTTGAATGGAAAGATGATCCATTTTGACTTCAAGTTGCTTGATGGAGGTTGACTGGGAGCTCACAGTCTTATAAAGTGTTGAGACTTTGCTTTTAAGCTCATGTACCCCAACATGTGTTGTGTCCACTTTTTTTAGTACCAATGACAACATGTCCTCTAACTTGGAATGCCTAGGGTTGCTTGTAGTCGGTTTGTAGAAGGAACAAGCTTTGTTTGAGGGCACATAAGGGCTTCAATAGTTGTGTTGCTGACCATACTTGTCCCGATCATTTCTTATCAAACCTTGGTTCTCATACCTCGAGCGATAGTACCCGGTACGAGAACCCGCTGACACAAAAAATAGCTTACCATCAACCACAATCATGAGCTCATCATTCTTAGCTTTTATTTCTAATGCATTTACAGTATTCACCCTCTTTGCACTAATTACATGATTTGCAAAGAGATCAATTTGGATCATTATCTTGGCCATTGTTTCATCTTAGATTTCCCTTATTTTTTGATATTATTTTCCAAGATGGATAGGGATAATCCCGAGGATGGAAAATCTGCCTCTCGTGTATACCAAGCTTGGTTGGTTTTTGTCATCCATTCTAAGAAAGCCGAGGCAACGGGAAATCACATATCCATGAAGGTTCCACCTCCAAGGTTGTCAGCCATTGCCTTATTGAAGTAGTTCATTAATTGATAAAAGCTTTGAAGCAATACATTGTCCGATAACACATGATTTGGTAATAAGAGAAGCTTCTACTTGAAGCGCAACCAAGCCTCATGTAGGAGTTCATCCGGTAGTTGCCTGAAGTTTGTAATCTCGTCTCGTTGATGCATCATGTTAGATGGAGGAAATAATCTCGATGTAAATGCCTCAACCAACTCGGCCCAAGATGTGGTAGAGTCATCCAGCAACTCCTCCAACCACGTTGTGGCTTACCCTATCAAGGAAAAAGGGAAGAGGTATAATCAGATGGACTCTTGGGAAATATGTTTAAAGATGAACGTTTGGCAAATCTCCAAAAAATTCCGAATATGTTAGTTGGCATCTTCATGTGCTGCTCCACAAAATAGGCCCTTCATTTAGATTAAGTGGAGCATGGTGCTAGTCACATGAAAGACAACATTTCCCACCGTGGGGGGTAGGTGGATTGCACCTACACCACTTTGCATCATAGGCTCAGCCCCATCGTCCTCCATGAAGCCATCGACACTCTTGTTATCGTCGGCCTCGATCATACTGTAGCCTACTTACTCACAACACAAACAACAAACGAAAGTAAAAGAAACAAATACTCTCAAGGTGATTTCAAATCAACAATAAAAAATAGCTAACAAGCCAAGTCCCTGGCAACGACGCCATTTTTGATGAACACTCAAATCGTTCTCCCTAAGTTGGATGTCACGATGATTGTGCAACAAAACAAAATTTATAATTCCCAACAAGTGTCAGGGTCGTACCCAAGGGACTTGGAGCTAACTAAATTAAGATTGTGTCGAGTTGAGTTCAAGGTGAGAGTAAGTGCTTAAACAAGAAAAGTAAAAGATTGGGGGAATTGGGATGTTATCACTACAATCACAATTCAATTATAATCAAATAAACAAAAGTGGGTGTATCAAATAGAGTAGGTGACTAGGGATGTGTATCCGATGGGGATTTAGTCATGGGCTAGGGTGATTAACAATTCACATTTGTTCTCACTTAAGTGACATAAGTAGCGTTTGTCATGGGTATGGATTGTTATCTTTCGATCAACAGCCTTATGTCCGATGATCTTTGTTAGAGCATCATAGGTTTGATCGATAATAAACAAACCTAAACTTTGGAAGGTCACAATATCTCTAGCTTAGACCCTTAAATGGGTGATTCCTTCGATAAGAGCTATTTCTAGCCTCAAATTTTGATGGAGTCCCAAGTTCCCACTAGCAATTTCACATCGAAAACAATGAAATCCTCTTTCAAGCAATCACATAGTCAAGTAAGGAAAATTAATGTTTGCAACCATGAATTTTAGGATTAAAACTTGGTGAAACTACTAGATCCATATCAAATAAGCAATTAAAAAGATGAGAAAGATATACCCCTAGACAAGAGAAATTAACCACTCATAGCAAAGGAGAAAGATATACCAAATGGGTAAGTCAAAATCCTCTTCATTAGAGCTAAATCTCAAGTTCCAAGCTCAATTTGAGTACATAAATGGTTATCCAAGAGAATGGATTCAAACCCTCTTCTCTTTGGAGAGGAAAACTTATTCTTAAGGCAAAAATCTTTCTGAAATATTCAACATTGAAGTAGCATTTTTAAAATGAACCTAAATGATCCTTTTATAGCTTCCCAAAAATTCACTAAAATTTGGGAAAAAATTACCCCTTCGAGTGGTGTGCAGCGTCACATACGGTCCGCACGTCATGATGTACACGTTGCCCATCCTCTTCGATTGGACTAGTGACTTCAGCTGACTTTGGGAGATTTGTGCAAAGGTGGTGTGGTTGTCACCTTGAGATGTGCGCATCGCACAATGACTTCACCTTTTAACAGATTCTTTAGTGGCTTTTACAACTTCATGCGGAGGAGGTGTGGTTCTCACCTTGGCTTGTACGTGTTGCACGGCCACCGCATCTCAGGTTAGAATCTCCAGCTTTCGAAACACTTTACACTTGACACCTTTTAAGCTCTTTTTGGGTCCATTTCCTTGTTTCTCATCATTATCAAAAGTACCTGCATAGACATCAATAAAGGCCATAAAAAGCTTTAAATCTATTCAAAACATAGGAATAATTGATGGATTTGGGCTCAATAAGTTGGTAGATTAATGACTTATCTATGTGTGGCCTCTTGTGGCTCAGCATATCATGATATGCAGCCAACACAACTCCTCCACACACTAACTTTTGTGACTTCAATTTTCCTATATGAATATCAGGTTCAAACTTCCTAGTTTCATTTATTTGATTCTAATTCACATTTATTGATTCTTAAACTAACTATCAACTAGTAATTTACCTACTTAGTTGTTGTTTAGATTTTGAGTCCGTACTTTCATTTTGTGCTTTTCTATTTTATTTTGTTGTGAATTGATTGGCTCTTGTCTGTTTGCTTATTGAGTCATCAGTTGTTCAATAACAAGAATCTATTCTTCTACAAAGAATTAGTATCCTTGTTAATTAATAGGGCATAGGTAGTTCACTATGAACTTTAGGAATACAGTCTAGGAAGGTGTAACACCCCGAAATCCAATCCAGTTTTTAGACTTAGAAATTTGAGGATTTTGAACTTTCCAGGAATTACGAGTCCAAACCATGGACTGTGGTTTGAACCACGAGTCGTGGAGTGGAGTCGTGGTTTAAGTCTACTGGTTCAGTCTCTTATCTGAGAACTACGAGTTGGTTCTATGGACCATGGTTTAGTCTACGGCCCATCCTATCAACTCATGGAATCAGATCAGCAGGTTGACAGTTTCCCTCGGTTTCACGATTGGCTTCTACGGCCTGTAGTTTGAACTACAGACCATCTTGCTAACTTGTGGAACTTGATCTGAGGTCTTCCAAATTCCCTGGAGAATGACGAGTTGGGTCTATGTACCATAGTTTGTTCTATGGTCCATCCTGTTGACCCATATAATGTCTTTTGCAGGGTGGTGAGTTGGCTAGGAACCACGATCCGTGGTTTAGTCTACGACTAGTGGAATCTATCCGTGATTCCTGAAGCTGATTTTTTAACAGCTTTTTCCTAATTAAATCCTAGGGGTATTTTTGTAATTATCCACCCTTTTAACTCTTAAGTGAGGTCGGTTTAGCCACTTTTAGTAAGGTTTCTACCCCATTTATCCTAAGACTCTCATTATCCCTCATTCATCTACCAAATTGGGAAAAGAACTCCTTCAAGCTCTAAGTCTCAAGCTCCAAGTTCAAGCCTCCTTTTCTTTTCGATTTCAGTTGGGTTAGCTTCAATCACGCTATGTGGCTATTCAATAAGGGAATCCCTTTATCCTTATGCCCAAAACTCATGATTTTATTTTGATTTATGAATTTATTAAATTAGGGTTCATACCCAATTTAAGGGAAAACTGATGGGTTTAGTTTTAAAGTATAAATTCATGGTTTCTCATTGCTTATCTATGATTTATTTGAAGTTCCTTAATTGATTTCAAAAGCCCATACATTAACAATGATTTTATAGCACAATTCCATTGAATTGCATGATTTGAAGTGAAAATTGGCATGTTTAGATAACATGGCCTTATGAATTTATGAAATTGCATACCTAATTCTTCAAGTTATGAATTCAGAAAGAAAAGTATGTTTTGAATTATGGCTATGCTAAGTTTTAAGGATTTTGAAGTATGAATTAAATTACATCAGATATGTCTTTATGTTTTATGAAAGGTTGGCATCTAGATATGTCTACCTAAGCTATGTGAATTGCGTGGTATTAGATATACCCGTATGCTTTTTAAATAGATTTTGAATTAGATATGTCACAAGTATAAGTTGAGCTATAAGTATATTTTGGGAGTAGTATTGAGCACCGAGTTAGATTGGGTGAGCATACCCCTTGTATATCCCAGAACTACGTGCCACCTAGGTTCTTTAAGTCCCCACTATAGGCATCAAACACCGTGATCACACAAGTTATGCCTTTATACCCTGGCAAGGAATATTGGGTCCTTTCGATGGGGCAGATACATCGGATTCCATGTAGCTCACATGGTCTATATCGGTTAGGGAAAATCCCACAGAAACAACTTGAGTTATTTAAATGCATTGAATCTTTGCTTTCAGATTTCAGAATTTCTATTATTACGTATGGTTTTCAAGTATATTTATTCCTATGATATTGCATTGAGTCCTTCACATTTGAGCTTTCACAATCATAGTATGATTTCAATTTTAAAGTATGTATAACATGTTTACTTCAGATTTTGCATACCATATATACTCAGTACATCCTATAGTACTGACACATATCCTACGCTGCATCTTTTTAATGATGCAGATTCAAGTTTGGGTCATCAGATTCATGGCTAGAGAATAGCTGGTGTCCCAGCTTTGAGTATTGGGAGTTAGCTGGGGTCTTGTCCCAACAACTCATTATTCAGTTTAGAGGCTTTTAGACATAGTAGAGATTCTGTATTTGGGTTTCAGATCCTATTATATTATGTTTGAACTGTTGATGACTCAATCTATTTATCTCTTCAATTTAATGATTACGTTAAGTTTATCTATGTTTGTGTGAGTCATGCTTTAGCCAAGGGTTAATTTGGGGAACTTGTGGTCCCGGGTCCCGTGTTACATCTAGGGGGTAGCCTTTGGGCATGACATAAGGTAAGTTGAGAGTGGTACGCGGCAAGAGGGTGAGAACATTTGAGTGGTGCTATCAAAGCACAAAAGAGTGTAAACATGAATATTAGTGAGGAACTCTTATTGGTAACCTTGTTCCTCATTTTATAGGTAGGTACCAAGGAGTTATAAGGATATCATATCATCCATAACTTCATATCCTTTTGATGATGACATAAAAGGTTATACCTTTAGGGATGAAGGGTATGACTTTAATGGTAAGGCCTATGAAGGCTTTGGTGGAGCCTACGAGGGCTATGATAGTTCTTGTGAGCAAGAATGAAGTGGTGTTGAGAACTACTACTCCGGAAGTTGATATGAGACAAATGGTTGTCATGAACCCTATGATAAAGATAAAGGAGTATAAGAACCTTATGATGAATCTTATGGTGAGAATGAAGCTTCTCACACTACACACCATGGATACAGAGGTAACGTGAGGTATAACACTTTCTCACACATATATTATCTTTCATTTGATGAAAGTTCTTATAAAAGTGGAAGTTGTGATGTTGAATTATATGCATCATCTTTTGATACTTGCAATTCTAATAAAAAGGACACAAGTTTTTGTGTTGAAACAACTAGGAGTAGCCATGTGGGTAATAGAGGATGTGCATTCCCTACTTCTAGAGATGCTATGTCTCGTTCATCTTATGCTAATACCAACGTATCTTGTTCAAAATATGGAAATAGTATTAGAGGTAGCATGGGAGAATACAAGGAAGTGTAAGTAGAGGCGGTTCACTATTTCAAGGTAGGAATGACGCGGAGAGGCAAATTCTTACAATGAAAGTGATTGTTCTTCGTGCTATGGGGTTTGATCTTGTACTTGATGATAATAGTGTTTCTAACATTATAATCCCTCAATTTGTTGCATTATTTTAGATAACTTTCGTGCCAAAACAAAACTCCTTTGTTAATCAAAAGGGGTATTGGGTTAATAAAAGTGTGAAGGTGTCACGCCCCGAGCCTACACTGTGGCTGTGGCCGGCACTCGAAACCACATCTGTATCTAAGATACCTTTGCGTGGCTTACTACTATACTGAATTCTTAAATAATGGCACGCAAGCTACTAAAGGTAATGGGCATGAAATTGTTTGAAAGAAAAACAAAAAACTTTGTATATATGAAAACAGAAATATATGAATATTTATGAAATAAGCTGCAAAACAACTGTTTGTATAACTTGTCTATGAAGCCTATAATATAATAAAAATAGGCTACGGGGACAAGGCCCTGGCTACCTTGACATTCTACTAACAACATCTAACTCTGTTAAATAAATTGGAGCCCTCTTAAAGCAAAAAGGTCTCACAAATGCTGAACGCAAGAGATCCTAGTGATATGTCTACTAATGATCCTGAGTACCTAAATTTGCAATATTCAAAGAAGAAATATTGAATGACGTTAGTATATTGAATGTACAGTATGTAAATAACTGAATGAAACAACAAGGTTATTGTACTAATATTGATACTTGTGTTGAGAATGCATGTTATAGGGGGTAGGAATGCCATTCGGTTATACAATTGTTTGTGTGACAAAGCTATGTGGCTCTTCTATCCTTTTGACCTCGAAGACCTTTTGAGTGTCTGTGAACTTATAGTAATACAATCTTTGGGGTGGCCTTATCTTTTTGATGTGTGCGGTGGTCAATTCCCTTATACTCTATCTACTAACTTATTTGTCATTACAATTGAATACTTGAATACTCTTTGAAATTGGGCCTTCATTGCATGTGGAAATATGTGCTAACCATCATGCTAACCCTTACTATATGAGGATCTTGTCGTTATTTATCTCTACAATGTTTTTGCTATGATATTGCCTAGCACAACGTCCTCAAGGCCATTAACGCATAGCCAAGCAATGAACTCCAAGAGTTAAAAGCCATGTTCATGACGAAAGAGGCATTGGAGATGCTTGATATAAAGATTAATAAGGCATACAACATGTAGGAGATCAAGTGTAACAAAGAGGAGGAAGATGGAATGAAGACAAAAGAATATGGGTGTATGCCCTCTAATGTGCAGCCAACAAAAGGATTGTGCCTTTAACATAACATTGTGTGCGTCAGCACAAGGGGCCATACTCCACAAGAAGTGAGCTGCCTGCGATTCTGCTTTTGATATGCCGTCTGCACAAGGCTGTGTGCCTCAACATAAAGGTTAACACAACCTCAATAAGTGGGCCACTTTTGAGTGTTTTCAAGGCCACTTTTGGGTTTGTAGTTGTACAAAGAAAAATTATAAATACATGAATGGGTCATTTTTTATTCTTAGCTTGACGTGAGATAAGTATTTGATATTGGAGTTTTACTCTAGTTGAGGGTGTTTCCTTTAGTTTAGCTTAGCTTAGATAGTGTTAATCTTAGAATAGTAATGAGTGGATTACTATTGATAATATAAAACTCCCTGCTCTTGATTTTCACTTGAGTTGCTCCTTGGTGCATTCAAATTGACTTTCTCATTCTTGTGGATTCAAGTCCCTTTCCCCTTGGTTTAATTCATCAATTTGTTTAATTAGTCATTTCTTTCTTTACTTCTCATCCCATATTTCCCCTCTAACTTACTATATGTTATTTATATTAAATTTCAATTGGGTCTTCTAATTAGGATCATTTCATACTCTCACCTAGATTTCTAAGACATTTTAAGCATGCAAGCAAATCTTCTACAAAGTGGATATGTTTAAACATTTCAAATCAAGAAAATTTTGTCAAGATGAAGTAGCCTCTAGAACCGATTGACTAACATAATACATTGGCAAAGTACAATCATATAGTCAAGAAAGTAAATCAAATAGATTGCAAAGTTTACATCATCTATGTGCCCTCACTTTTCAAGAGAGATGTATGTCATACATTCATAATATATCACAATTTTTGGGGCATATGAATGAAACAATATCACTCACTCTCAAAAGAATTCACATGAATACAATATATACCATAGCTTAACCTTAGTGTAATATTCCAGTAACAAAAGCAATAGAAATATAGGATCAAAAGGGTTTTATTTGATTGTAATGTAATCTAAGGGATGGATAGGAAGTACTTGGTTAAAATAGTGACTACTCTCCCTATGCACTTTTAAGAAAATAACGTTGGACTTTTTAAAGCTCTTCTTCCTCATGTCTACCAATTTTGACTTTCTCTTTAGACTTCCCTTGGTATCTTCTCTTATCTTCAAGCATTCACCATATTTTTATACATTGTTAGAAAGGAACAATTTATATATTTTATTATTTACATTTGATTTTTCTTACCTTACTACAACGACTATCTTTTTATACACTAATACCCTTTTACCTATATTTATTTTCTATTTATAACAAATTCCATTAATTCACAATTCTCTTCCATTTATTTTTAAGTACTAATTTAAAAGTTCACTTGGGACATTATCAATCAACCTAATATAAGGTTATTCAATAAAGAGGAAAGAATAATTAAGTGTCTATCATAGAAATAGGCTAAAGAGGGATAATTATGGATATGAAATGGGTAGGAGAAAATGTAGTAACAAATTGGCTTAACAAAGAAATGCATTAATCTTCTCCTAAGATTCCCAACTGTGTTTACATTTGCACACACACCGGGGAAGTTTTAAATATCTATGAAAAATATATAATATGCAAAAACCTTACCACACAATGGCACATAAATGACAAAATCGGCTCACTATCGACTCTCTACCTAATCAACACAATTGAATTCAATGAACACATTTTTAAGCCATTTTTATTCGTCTAGAGTTAATGTTAGATCCTATATGTCTTAGCTATAATGTTTCTACCTTTTATGCACAATGTTTAACAAGAGATAAATGTAATGACCCTTCCGGTCATGTTCACATTTTTGCCTTCTTTGCACTATTAGAGCTTACATGTAGTGGCCCCAACTCATTTATTACTTGCTGTGACCGGTGGTTTTTTGCTCGGGATGTTTATTAGGTCTTTATTATTGTTTCCCCATTTTAGAGTTTTAACTTAGAAATTTGTTGCCTTTAGTCAACATTGTAACCAAGCATGCTCGGAAGTGAATTTTGACAGTTTTATTAGCTCTGTAGTGTGGATTTTGGTCTAGTAGGACCTTTAGTTAGGTCTTGGGAGATTTCAGTTTGGTTTTTATCTCACTTTCTGAGATTTTAGGCCAGTTGAACTTGGGAGTTCTACTTTGGTCAACATTCTGAGAAGACAACCTCGGATAGGAATTTTGTTAGTGTTGTTAGCTCTGGAATGTTGACTTTGGGTTAGAAAGACCTTTGGTTTGAGTCCTGAGGCTTCCAAACTCATTTTGGTCCATTGGGTTCCATGTTTGAAAGGTTGGTTTTTGTGCATGGGGCTGACTATTCATTAGATTGACCTTCCCTTGGAATTTCGTCAATTCTGTTTAGTCTAAAAGGCCATTTTTAGTATGAGTAGCATAGTTCATTGGCATTTCCAGGACCCAGGATGAATCCCGAGGGTCTATCCAATGACATTTTACCTAGCCAAGTTTGGTGATAGTTGGTTGTTGTTGCAGCACCAGCCACACCTTTGGCCATGTGGTGGGCAGGCTGCATGCATGTAGAGGTCTAGAAAACCCTCCCCCTTTTTTCTTTTTGCCTGTGCAGCGGTGATGAGTCAGTAATCTACCAACTAATTTTTCCTTTAATCATGAATTATTACAAAGTTTTGATAAGATTTTGAGGTTGTTATGGCCTTTATTGACATGAATGCAGGTACTTCTGTTCTAAGGTTGAAAATAAGGAATTAGACCCAAAAGAGCTAAAAAAGATTTGAAGTGTAAACTGATTGAACAAGATGGAGATTCTGCCGAGAGGTACGGACCTTGTGCAATACGCATAACACAAGGTACGGTCCGTACGTCCCACTGCACAAAGTTCAGAGTCAGCAAACGAATTTGTTAAGGGGTGCGGTCACTGTACGATGCACACATTGCTTGGTGCGAACCGCACTGTACTTCACACATTGGGTCGCATGGCTCCCGAAAGTCATTTTTGTCTCTCTTTTTATGAAAAATTAGAAACATTCAAAAACATAATTCAGGCACATTTTTAGATAGTTTTGAACAATTTTTGAGATAGTTTTGAGTAGTGAGAAAGTTTTTTCTTTAAGAAAGAAGAAGAGGGTTTCACTATAAATCCTTCTTCCTAACTCTTGGAATAATCATTCTTTTAAAAAATAAGCTTGGATATTGAATATTTAGCTTTAATGAAAGGGAATTTGACTTACCCACTTGGTATTGTTCCTTATTCCTCTACCATGAGTAGCTAAATTTCCTGTTTAGGGATGTGCTGATAATGGGTGCTTGATAAATAGGTATGGGTGTTGCTAATTTGTATTTTAAATTGCTAATATGATATGGGTCTAGTGATTTCACCATATTTTAACTATAACATTAATGGTTGCCAACATAGATTTACTTTACTTGGTTGTGTTCTTGCTTTAGAAAGAAGTTTACAATTTCGGATGTGAAATTGCTAGTAGGTACTTGGGCTTCCACTTAGATTGAGGCTAGAAATATCTTAATTCGCCGGAAGCACCCATTTAGGGGTCTAAAGCTAGAAATGGTATGACCTCCCCAAGCATATCTTGATTGTTTAATGTGGAATTCAATGGTGCTTGAAATAAGACTATTGAATATATGATTGTTAGATCGAAAGATATATAATCATGCTTAAATCAAAGTCTATCCATGTCATTTAGCGAGAATTTACATGAATGAGCACTCACCCTAACCCGTATTCGAGTCCCATTTGATGCACATCCTTAGTTGTCCTCTCTCATTGTTTACACCCAGTTTTTTTTATTGTCTTGCTTTGAATTGAGAATTGTGACAGATTTCCCAATTACCCCTTCCTTTACTTTTATTATTGCAAGCAAATTACTCTCGTTGTGAAGTGTTTTATTTACAATCAATTTGGCTAGTAATCAATTCCCTATTGGATCGACCCCGACTGCCATCCAGTAATATAAATTGATTTTTATTAACGATCGCTGATACCTCCATCTAGGAGTGTACACTTGAGCATTATCAAAAATGGTGTCGTTGCCAGGGAATTAAGTTTGAATAGCCTTTTTTATTGTGAATTGAAATCAACTCGTAGAGTGTTTGTTATTTTTATTTGGTTTGTTGTTTTGTCCATTTCTTAGGCATTCCATGAGTGAAGTGGGCGACAACAAAAATGTCAATGGATGTCTTGATGGGTTCATGAACAAGGCCAATGAACCCATACCTCAAGTGGGAGTATGTGCAATCCTCTTATCCCCAATGGTTGGAAATGCAGTTTTCCACGTTACTAGCACGATGCTCCATCTAATTCAAATGAACGGGATTTTTGGAAGAGAAGCTCACGAAGATGCAAATAGGCATATCCGAAACTTTGTGAAGATATGTCAACCATTTATATTTCAAAATATACCCCAAGAATCCATCCAACTTTGCCTATTCCCCTTCTCTCAAATTGGGGAAGCCATGGCTTGGTTGGAGGAATTAACAGATCTGTCAATCACCTCTTCGGTTGAGTTGGTGAATAATTTAAATACTGGCTTCTTCCCTCCATCACAGATGATGTAGATGAGGGATGAAATGACAAACTACTGCTAACTTTTCGATGAGACTTTGCATGAGGCATGATTTTGATTCAAGAAGAAGCTCGTGTTGTGTCCTAACCATGGATTTCTTGACAATGTCTTGCTAGAAAGCTTCCTTAGATCCTCGAACTCGATGAATAAGTCTATGGCCAACAATCTTGGAGGTGGTACCTTCATGGATCTATAAATTGTACTTGCCTCAGCCCTCCTATAAAAAATAACCAAGACTAACCAAGATTGGAACACAAGGGAGGTAGATATTCCTACCTCGAGAGTGACTACATCCATCTTAACAAATGAGATGCGCAGAAAGGATGAAGAGAGGAATATCCACATGGCAAAAATAATGACGCAAATAGACTTGCTAGCCAAGCATATGGTCACGGCGGGTGGTGCTAAGACTGTGAATGTTGTGAGTACACCAAAGATCAAGGCTAATGATGAGGATCTTATGATCATCATGGATGGTAAACTTTGCTACTTGTCGGTGTGTTCTCATCCCGAGTATTATCGCTCGAGGGATGAGAATCAAGGTTTGAATAGGGACAAGGAACAAGATGTAAATTGGAAGGACCGTGACAAAAAGGGTGATATATACAATAAACTGAGCTCCAATGCTTTCATACCTCCAAATAAGTCAGACTCCTTATATCAACCCACCACAAGCAATCCTCGGTCACTCAAAGATTGAGGACATGTTTTCCTTGGTGTTGAATAAGGTAGAAACTACAAATACCAAGGTTAGTGAGCTCAGAAGCAAAGTTTCAACACTTCATCAAACTGTGAGCTCTCATTCATCCTCAATCAAACATCTTAACGCCCAAATGAATCATCTATCCACTCAAATAAACCCAAGGATTAAGGGAACACTTCCTAGTGATACAACGGGCAATTCTAAAAATAATGCTCATGTCATGACCATTGTTACTACAAGTGGAAGAACAAGTGGTGTAGTTAGAGAGACCGTGGTGGATCCAATTTTTGTAAAAAAGAATCCTATTGTTGAAGTCGGTGTGGATCAGTGTGACAAAGAAAAAAAGGCTGCTTGTGAAGAAGATGTTGTGGAACTGTAGGTTGGGGTGAAGCTTGGGGCACCCAGCGCCCTGGTGAATGTTAATGTTGATGATGAGAATGAGGAGGCTGAATCTCCTCCCCAAGTTGCCTTTGAAGTTGAGGAAGACCCTTATATTGCTCAAAGTGTGCCAGCCACACTACCAAATGGGCTTCCTCCATACCCTCAAAGGTTAAACAAGAAGAAGGAAGAGCACAAATTCAATAAGTTTGTTGACATGTTCAACAAGCTTTCGATAAATATTCCTTTTGTTGAATCCTTGATGCAGATGTCGGGGTACTACAAGTTTATGAAAGAGTTGCTCAAAAATAAAAAAGTTGTCGATGTGGGCACCATTGAGATATCATACAGTTTTAGTGTTGTGATGACAAGTAATGTTGCTAAAAAATTAGGTGATCCAGGTGCATTCACCATATCGTGTACAATTGGGCTATTTGTGTTCCATAAAGCCTTGTGTGACCTAGGGGTGAGAATCAACTTAATGACCCTAGTGACCTTCAATAAGTTAGGATTGGGTACACAACCCAAACCTATATCTATAAGGCTACTCATGGTTGATCGGTCCATTAAGCGTCCGGTAGGAATCCTATTTGACATAATGGTAAAGATCAAAAAGTTCATTCTCCAGGAGGACTTCATGATTTTGGGTTGTGAAGTAGATGTTGAGATGCCCATCATTTTAGGGTGACCACTATTAGCCACAGGGAGAGCACATGTGGATATTGAAGTTGGTGAACTTAAATTTTGAGTTGGAAGTGATGTAGTGACATTAAACGTATGCCCACCCACAAGGCCTCCAAATGAATTGTGGGTGGTCTCGGTGATAAATATTGAGGGCAAGCTTGATCATTCCCTTGAGGAGTGTGAAATGGGAAAGACGCCTATGTTTGAAGAGTTGCCAAGTCGGCAACATGATGATGTTTTGAAGACGTTGGAGCCATATGAGGTGAAAATCTCATGTACGGTTCTATAGAGTGGCAGTAAGGGTGACTTATCTGTCAACTTTTCCACTATCACCCAAAAAAAGAGAAATTCCCCTTCTCGGGGTGGGGCCTTGCCAATCAGATTGACTTGTTATTCGACAATGACTAAGGGTGAGGTACGATCATCAAGCCTCGACATTAAATCAAGGGCTTCTTGGGAGGCAACCTAAGTGGTTTTACTTTATGTTTTGTTATCTTTTGTAATTTTTGGTTTGTTTTAGGAATGCAAGGAGCAGGGGAATGAACAAGTGGAAAATAGGGCAAAAAGGAGACGTCCAGAGGACCATGTGGTTTGAGCCATTGTGCACGTTGCGCAGCCCAATGCACTCCAAAATAGAAACCTAGGAAGAAAATCACAAAGCGGAAGAGACGTGCACTGGGTTGTGCGGTTCGCACATTCCCAAGTGTGCATCGCACATCCTCATACCACAGAATAGAAAACTGACTATGTTTGGGGCTTAAAAAGGTGAGGTGCAAAGAAACATGTGGTTTGCACAAGGGCTTGTGCAAATCGCACATCGCGGCACATCAAGGTAAATTTTAAATTTTAATTGACCTAATCCATTGACTGACCCAACACGATGAATGACTCGGCTAAATTTTCTTCTTCTTTTCTCCTTTAAACCGTAACCCTCACATCTTTTTCCCAAATATTTTTCTTTAACTATCCCAATTATTTCTCAAAATCCTCTCTAAATCCCTCAAACTTCACCAAACTCTTCTATTCCGCTCACCCAATCTCAATCGTCGCTCCTTCCTAGCACCATTGTCATTGGTTCTCCAGGCAAGATGGTTGGGTCTTCATTTTTGCAACTTCAAAAGCTTCTATTTTTTCTTGTCTTCGCTTAATCTTTACTTGTGGTAAGTTTCCCGACGTTAAATACATGTTTTTATGTTGATTGGGAACTCATATTGTGAAGCATGCTTGTTAAAATTCCCATGTTGATTTTGGGTGAGATCCAAAAATTTTGGGTCCCCAATTTTGAATTGTATTGTGGATTTTGCTTAGGATCAACTTGGTAGGGATCGATATTGTGATAATGCATATTAACTGTAGTAGTTTTTATCCTTGAAAAGATGGGCGGGGGATGAAGTATAAGTAACCCACTTATGATTGATGCATGACTTGGCGCTATGATATATTGGGTAACGTCATTCAGAAGGTAAAATCATCGTTTTCCATGAGGTTTGGTTGAAATTTGATGATTGGGGCTAAACTTTGATACTATTGTGTGCCCATGATATTTGTTGAATATGTTTTGTTGGGTGTATGATTTTTTTTTTTGTTGGGAGAGTTAGAAATTGTTAATTGATTATTGTTGCCTAATTATTGTATTTGAAGGCTTGATGTTCCCGATGATAGATGGATTACGTCCTTCTTAGGGGAAGTCATTAAGATCATATTATGTTTTGTTTGATGATAATGGAACTCCCGGCAAGTCTGAGTACCCGGAAGATTTGGTGGTCATAGACTATTTGCCCGTTGTGTTTATCTGATTGGTTTGATGCGTGGTGCCAAATGTGTAAAGCAAATCTTGTTGTATGAATCACATGCATAATTCACAAGAACACAAGGAACCTAAAATTCCAAATTGTTTCCTTATGCGTTTCGCATGTGAAACGTAGGTCTTGAGGTACGGAATTCACAAGGTACCACACCCTATTTAAAGAATGATGCCTGCCACTATTTTGAGGGACGAAGTATGGTGCGATGCACACTTTGGTTGGTATAGTCCACACAAACTTCACACCTCAACTGCAAAAATCCCTGAAGGTTTTTGTTAGCTCGTGCGATGCGCACTCTATCTGGTGCAGTTCACACATTGTCCGCATGAGCCATCAGTAACCTACTTTGTTTTTCTACTCTTTTGCATTCCATCCTTTTTAGATTGTTAACTTCTTTTTAATCTTTTTCTTTCACATATGTCAAAAACACAAAAAGATTTTTGCTTTTGATTTTGGACTCACAATCTTCATGTCCAGAACATGTCTTCTAGCAGGGGCAACACAGGTAGCCAACCAAGGAAACTATCAGCCGCAAAACAGGCAATAATTCTCTTTGGGGTGGAAGGCATGAAGACCTTTTATAAGAGGGATAAGAATAGGACATTCAATGAAGATCAACGTTTTAACTTGTGGGAAGTTGGGGATGAACTACCCAACATGCACCATCAGTTTGTTGACTGAGAGTGTCACCCTTTTAAGGATATACTTGGGGGTACTACGAGGAAGTCGTATGGGAGTTCTTTAAGGCCTACCAAGCTACGCAGTATTCCAAGGGATATAAAGGAGCTGCGGAGAAATTACCCAACTTGAATTCAGTTATAGTCAGGGGCAAGAAAGTTTGCATCACCCCTGCTGCCATCAATTCCATCTATTGGGGACACCCAATCGAACCTGCACCTACTCTCATGGCCAAGTTAACAGCCAAAGTAAAGCCTTATCGTGAGACTTCCCCTATCCTTACTTCTTCTACACCTATCTGGGGAAATGTGGGAGGTGATATTCTGAGAAGAACTTTGTACTTTGAAGCCCGTCTATGGTATGATATCTTTCATATACGATTCCCACCCTCTAAGAATGGCCAGAACATAAGTCAATAGGGAGCCATTCTAGTTTTTGCCATTATGATAGGGGAGCATCTGAATTTTGGGGAAGTTGCAGCCATGGTAATCCGAAGGAAAGAACACAAGGGAAATGACTCATTCCCTTTCCTAGTGCTTATTAGCAAGTTGTGTGCCAAGGCCGATATCCCATACTTCAGCTGTAAAAAGGTCACCTATGTTGTGGGGATAATTTCTCTCTATAAGAAGACTGATAGAGATACCCCTAGATTCAAAAAGCGTAGGGTAGAGGCATTAGTAGATGTTGAGAGTGATGAGTTAGATGCCAAAGCAACTACTTCATATCTTTATCGAGCTACATCAGAGGCACATGCACATGCCCCCGCACCTACTTTGACCAAAAGTGGCCTCCAAGACATGGTTTACAAAACTTATAGGCATGAGAAGCAGTTGAGCGACCTAGCTAAGAAGTTTCCCGGTATGATAAACAGAGCCGTCAAGAATGCCATTCAAGGGGTAGTAGAGAGCGTAACAAAGTTGTGCACTAGAGTGGATGTCATTGAAGGGGTCATGAGCAATATCCAAAAGGAACTTAAGAAGCAAAATGGAAAGGCTCCAATGGAAGAGGCAGACTAGAGCACCTTACCTGTACCCCATTCCATTCGTGGCCCGATGAATAACCTTTTTGCATCACTCCTTGATGATGAGGAGGAATTGCCTGATGATGCAGATGCATTGCTTGATGATGATAATAGGGACCCTAAGTCCAGCAGGCCCTCAAAGATTCCATAGTTTTGGTGCACTCTTGGAAGGGTGGTGCTGGTCCTAGGGGAGAAGCCACAGATGATTATGCATCAGATTATGATGATGAGGCTTAGTCCTCTAGGGAGTTCCCCTTTTCTTTCCCTACTTGAACTTAAAAGCATTGAGGGAAATGCTTCTTTTGATGGAGGTAGGTGCTGCTATTTGATTTGGTTGATTGATTGCCCGTGTTGGGTTTGAGATATTTTATTTACCATGTCGGGCTGACAATTTTATTTTGCACTTTGCAAGATTTTTTTTAGCCCTTGTCGGGCATGTTGGATGATTGTGATGATATTGCCCTTGCCGGGCCTTCTTATTTTGTTTTTAGTTATGTGTTTATGCTCTAATTCTGCCCTTGTCGGGCTTGATTGTATCTCTTGATTTTGTGCTAGGACACAACATACTCAAATTATGTTTCAAGAGCATATCTGATAGGTATATCCGATATAGTTTGATTTTTAACTCTGGATTGTTTTTATGCTCTAATTATGTTTGTTTGTGTTGTGTGCCTGTCGGATATGCTTCAACTCCTCCATCATTACGTCAAATGGGCCCACTACCTTTGAACTACCAGCAATGGCCTGAGATAATGTTTCTGCGTCGATATTTCTCTTCTTGCTCTTGCAAACTGTCCCTTCTCCATGCTTCTTCAATGGAAAAATGGGTCTTGCCGGGTCCACCCAATTGTCAATCGGGTATTCTTTTACCTCAGCTCTTCCACACAGTTCAGTGATGAGAGATGGGAACATGAGAGTTGGGCTGTCTTGCATCAAGAACTCTTTGAATTCGCAGATGATCATATGGCTAACATTCACAGGAATGTCATCAAGGATTCAAGCAATCATTTGGGCCCTTAGCAATGGTATATCGTACACATTCTCGCATGGAGAAACTCTACTACAGATGATCGATAGCCAGTTCTTCCATTCAGCTGTGAATTCTTCGGATGTGATGCCCTTTTTTGTGAGAGCCCATGGTACATTCTTGTCTGGACACAACTTGGAAATTAACCACGTACCCAGTGCACAATTTTTTGCTTTAAACAAGGCGGGGTTATGGTCTTGCAATTGATAGAGCCTATTGATCACAGATGCACCAAAGTCAACCATTTTGCCCCTTATTCTGATGACCGAGGTCGACATCCTCACAACTTTGAGATTTCCATAGAACTCTCAGACCCATTGCTCATTAGCTTGGCAAGACTCAGGTTAGAATCTGCTATCTCAACCCATCTACATCTGGCACACACAAATGACCATAATAGCGAAGCACACCATCTCTCCCTTGGGAGAAAACCTTAACCCTTTGCTGATGGAGTGCACCCCTTAGCTGAGGCAAAATAGGATCACTATCTTGCTTTGCCTTCACTTCATCTACCAAAGATGATTCGGAACCATTCTTAATAATAACACCACCTTTTGTCGAGTCCATAAGGCAAACTCCCAACTGAGCAAGCCTATGAACATCCTTAACCAATTCCTTCTTCCCATCATTGAATGAAGACACACTACACATGGACAATATACTAAGTGCATCCGCCATAACATTAGCCTTACCCGGGTGATAAAGCACACTCATGTCACAATCCTAAAGAAGCTCAAGCCATCTTCTTTGTCGCAGATTCAATTCCTTCTGAGTGAACACATATTGAAGACTCTTATGATCAGTGAATACATCCATGTGAACCACATAAAAATAATGTCTCCAAATCTTCAAAGAAAAGACAACGGCTGCTAACTCAAGATCATGACAACGTCTTATGGGTCTTAAGCTGTCTAGAGGCATAAGCAATCACCTTACCACGCTGCATCAAAACACAACCCAAAACAATTCTAGAAGCATCACAATACATAACAAAGTCATCTAGGTCCTCGGGTAGAGACAACACTAGAGTTACGGTCAACTTAGTCTTCAATTCCCGAAAGTTCTTCTCACACAAATCAGACCACTAAAATTTAACCTTCTTCTGAGTCAATCGAGTCAAAGGGGCAGCAATGGAATAAAATTCTTCCACAAATCTCCTGTAGTAACTGGACAAACCTAAAAAGCTCCTGATATCAGATGCGGAAGTGGGTCTAGGTCAGTTCTTTACGACCTCAATCTTTTGGGAATCAACTCGAATACCATCTCTAGTAACAATATGACCCAGAAAAGCAACAAACTGCATCTAAAACTCACACTTGCTAAACATAGCAAATAACTGCCAGTCCTTGAGAGTCTGCAACACCACTCTAAAATTATATGCATTCTCCTCCGTACTAGGAGAATAGATGAGAATATCATCAATGAACACAATCACAAATATATCCAAATATTGCTTGAACACATGGTTCATGAAATCCATAAAGGCTGCAGGAGCATTCGTTAGATCAAAAGATATTACAATAAATTCATAATGACCATACCGAGTCCTGAAAGCTATCTTCAGAATATCTTATAGTCAATCCCCAAGCCTACCCCCTGGACGTAACACGGGACCCAAGATAACCCTCTGGTACTAGCATAACTTAAGACTGGACAAAATATAAGGACAAAAGCTTAACTGAAGTAATGAAAAACTTAATCTGTTATATAAATAAAGTCTAAGATAAAAGATTTGAATACAGCTAAATATTTGACTCTATGTCTGAAAGCCTCTACTACTACCGAGTTACTGGGACAAGCCCCCAGCTTACTCTAGATACTAAAATACTGAATAAATAAACTAATTGCAGAAATGACACCAAACTCCAAGTCCTTGAAGGAGGAGGACTCACCAAGCTGACTGGGTGTGATGCTGATCTACTAGCCATGGACTGGGGAGTGGGCTACTGGATCTACATCATAATAGGATGCAACACAAAGAAGTATGAGGTTAGTACTATAGAATGTACTGAGTATGCGATATATACATATGTCATGATAAAATATACTTAAATGCATATTTAAAACTGATATCATGCATACGTCATAGTAAAACATACTCAAAGCATAGCTAACACTGACGTCGTATAGTGATAGTAAAGTCTGTAATAAAATGACTCAATGCAATATCATAAGTTCAAAACACCTTTAGAATCACAGTGATAATAGAAGTTCTGAAATTTGAAAGCAATGAGTCAATGCACTTAAAACCTGATCCTATTTTTGTGGGAGGTTCTCTAACCCAGATAGACCATGTGAGCTACATGAAATATGATGTATACGCCCCATCGAGAGGACCGAATTTACCTTGACAAGGAATAGAGGCATGACTCTGGCGTGATCACTAAATCTGATGCCCAACAAAGGGGACTTAAACCTACGGGGGCACGAAGATTTGAAACTAAGGGTACTCTAACCATGTCCAACTCGGTGCTAAATACTACTCCCATAACATAGATATAGATCACATAATACTTGGGCATATCTGATTCCAAAACTGATCATAACTAATGACATGTCTGATGTCAAATTTGTATGGATGCATAAAGACATATCTGATGTCAAATCTGTTTGAAAGCATAAAGACATATCTGATATAATGCAATACAAATTCATGAGTCTTAGAGCTTAGCATAGCCATCATTCAAAATATACTTTCCTTTCTAAAATCATAACTTGATGAATTAGGCATGCAATTTCATGAAAATAGAGGTCATGTTATCTAAACATACCAATTTTACTTGCACACATGTAATTTAATGAAATCATGCTAGAAATTTATCATCAACATTTGGCTTTTAAAAACACATAATATATCTCAAATAAATCATGGGCGATTAATGAGAAACCATAAACTGATACTTTAAAACTGAACCCATAAGTTTTCCCCAATTAGGGTAAGAACCCTACTTTCATAAATTGGACAAGGATTAGCCTTAAAATCATGAATAGGAAACCGCTTACAAAAATCCATGCAATTTAGAATTAGAATTCATAGAGGATCATAAGGAAACGATTTATAGAAGAACCCATGAGAATTAGGTAAGAACCCTAATTTAGGAATTCATAAAATCGATTTAGAATATTGGGTTTTGGGTATAAGGGTGAAGGAATTTCCTTATTAAATACCCACATACCTTATTTGAAGCTAGCCCACTAAGAATTTGAGAAGAATGGAGACTTGGAATGAATTCCTTGCTATGGAGCTTGAAACCTCAACATGAAACTTGAGAGGATGGAACCCTTCTTCTTCTTTTGGAACTTGATTGAAAGAATGAGAGAAACTTAGGCTAAGTGGGAATAAAACCTTCCTAAATAGGCTTAAAATGACTTATTATAGGAGTTAAAAAAATCGGAAATTGCAAAAATACCCCTGGACTTAAACATGGAAAAAGCTGGAAAAAGACTGACTTCCAGGGACCACGGATGGGTTCCACGGGTCGAAGACCAAACCACAACTCATGGTTTTCATCTGTCATTCTTGGTTAAAAGAACAAGTTGCAGAAGGCAGTCTATGGGTACACAAGACGGACCCGTAGAATGAATAACGGGTCATAGACCCAAGTCGTAGTTCCAGGGGAACTTAGCTAGTCTCTTCTTCAATACTACGAGTGGACTTTACAGTCCGTAGTTCAGACCACGGTCCATAGAAATCACTCATGGTTCCTGTGAAAACAAGTAGCCCTCTAGGCAAGTTCCACTAGTAATTTTTATGGCCCGTAGAATGAACTACGGTCCGTAAAACCAACTCGTGGTTCTCAGACCAGAAGCCAACCTGTAGAAGTCAAACCATGGTCCCATTCCATGACCCGTGGTTCAAACCATGGCCCGTGGTTTGGACAGGTAATTCCTGGGAACATGGAATTTTTTTAGAGTTTCAAATTTAGAAATCTATTTTAGTTTCTGGGGTTTTACAATATCTTCCTCTTGGGATCATTCGTCTTCGAATGAAGACTAAGCAAGGTAAAACTGAAGAGAAAATAGCCAAACCAGCAACAAGACATGGAAATCAAGGAATAAACATGAAAACTGAACTTTTCAACTTAAAACATGATTGAATCAACTTTGAAAATATGAATGCATGCTAGGATCACGAGAGAAACTGATGGAATAGGATCGGAGGAACATACTAAGGAGGAAACTTTTACTTCAAGCTGAAACCGGATCAGAATGAGAAGCGTGAGGGTACTTGGCCTTCATGGATGATTCTTCTTCCTAAGTAGCTCCTTCAACTGAGTTGTAAAAGTTGAAGTACTATCGTAGTAACCGACTTCTTATTGAAATAAAAACTGAGCTGGTTTTATGAGACACGTATGCATGTTGATAATATAAGAACAACCAATGGGACTGGAACTGGATATCCAACATTATAACTTGTCCGGATAAGAGTAGGAACTCAGCTAAAACTCATAAAGAACAAACATACTCTAGAAATCACAGTTAACTGAAAAGTACACCAAACTGAGAGAAGTAGATATACGAGAAAACTATTATCTTCTAAATACCACTCCTACCATTTGCAACTAACAACCTCAATAGCATACATAAAGGTACTAAGGTCTAAGTCTAACTACCCGATTCTCCATGCTCAACCTATCTCGACCAGATTGCTTGCATCAAGAATGTCTTCTAAGAATAGTATCCCCTCTTATCACAACAACCAACTAACCTAGGGCTCCCAGCCAAAGGGTCACTAGTTGCACAAAACAAGTATCCACATGAATTTCATCACGATATCCAAGCTTATAACTATGGTCACCTTATGGTTTCGTAGCTTACCCCATTTAAGACTTCTCTCCTCTTCCCTGTCATAACTAGGAATCATAAATTCAAGAACTTCTACAGAGGGACATACTAAGCTTCCTCATCAAACTATTTCGCATGAATAATCCTTACCTCGTAATTCACCCACACCTAGAAGTCAAGGTGGAAAAAGTACACCAACAAGGAAAATGAATCTGCTACCTCCCAGCTAAGCTACTACCAGGCCTTCTCCCCTAATGCTTATAACAACATAAACCAAAATTATTGAAAGAAAAGAGCTGGAGCAGGAGAGTCACGAATGAAGGATTACAGATTGATCTTGACTTACACTTAGCGTGATCAAGCCACTCACGGTAAGGCTGGGGCAGTTGAGCACAATAGGCATGACTATTTCACATACTGGTCATGTAAGGTATGAATAGTGGGGATCACCACCCCTCGTCATCAAAAGCAAAGGTCAAGGGCTTTAGAGCAAGGAAATCATAAGCGCAAATCATTTCAAGATTCAGTATGGAGCATATACATAACTTATCATGATTTGATTAGCCATAGACGCATGTCTGAAGAATGAACTAAGCAAATAGGACCGAACATACTGAGAGAATTGAGCTTACATAGATAAAAAACCTCAAGGCATAAAGTTGGAATTTATAGAATCACAGGATAAGAGTAGAATCATTATCTGAAGCAATCACTTGGCATTGTAGAATCTGAACATGAGCGTGAATCTAAAATTAGACCATGGCACTGACACACACAAGGCATGCAAAAGGTATCTTAATGGCAGAAGATTACTTAGGATGCTATGATGGAAATAAGCGTCTGCCTCCCCTTTTGACTTTGTTCTAACACCCACAAGCATCACTACCTGAGCCTCCAAAATCTGGACGATTCTACATTCCACCATCTCCCCCTTAGGTTCATGCTACCCTCCTAAGTTTATGGACCTCTCACCAACCTCTCAAAGGAACTATGATCATTTTACCCTAATAGAACATACACTACTCCAGAATCTAGCATGAATACCCACCTCCTTATTTAGTTTAAGAACCTCTTTCACCTAAAAGTCTAGGCCTCAACCCTCTTATCCCTACTAAATTCTTTCTCAAGACAACTCACAACCAAACAAGAATAGGCATTCGGGGGCTATGGGTGCATAAAGGAAAAAAATCTAATGACGTACCTGATTCAACTTCTGGAGGAATACTCTGACTAGACTGGATAGGAAATGAAGGGGAATCAATTTTGGAGCTGAACACCACGGTTGCTCTGATTAGGTGAGGGGAAATTCCTGATCCTATGGCCTAACTGGCCACATTTAAAACACCCTTCCTTGCCTGTAAGACACTCATCTAGATAAAGTCTACCGTAACTACTACAATGAGGGTACCTTAAGGTCTTCGGAGCCCCATGGTGATAAGACTGAGAATCGAGGGAAAGTGTGCTAACTGAAGATGGGGTTGGTCTAGATGACCTCTCCTGAGAAGACAATTGGTTCTATGTTCTCATCTTCTTGTTCTTCCTCTTACTCTTCTTTAGTTTCTCTTTCTCATTCAACTGAGTTGTCATGGATTGAGCCAACATATAGATGGCTTCGCAAAATTTGCATTCATAACCTCATGATCTAGAGAGGTCGGATTAGCATTCCTCGTGGGGTTTCTTCGCGAATATAATATCTGAAATAAGTAACAAACAGATTAGAAGGGTAAGTAGAGTTAAACTCTATCTCACGATAGTGAACATGAAGAAGTGATGTTTTTCCTAAAACACCTTATAGACTCTCTCTCACAAAAGTGGCGTGCTTTACACCCATGAAAGAGACTCTACTTGATGCTTCTTTCAGACACCCTAGGACTCTTGAACCTAATACTCTGATACCAAGTTTGTCATGCCCCGAGCTTACCCTCTGGACGTAACACGGGACCCAAGATCACAAGTGACCTCGAGATAACCCTCTGGCACTAACATGACTTAAGACTGGGAAAAATATAAGTACGGAAGAATAACTGAAGTAATGAACAACTTAATTCGTTATATAAATAAAGTCTAAGATTTAAGATCTAAATACAACTAAATATCTAAATCTATATCTGAAATCCTCTACTACTGGCGAGTTACTGGGACAAGCCCCCAGCTAACTCTAGATACTGAATAAACAATCTAATTGCATAAATGACACCAAACTCCAAGTCCTTGAAGGAGGAGGACTCACCAAGCTTACTGGGTGTGCTGCCGATCTACTAGCCACGAAATGAGGAGCGGGCTACCAGATCTACATCATAATAGGATGAAACAGAAATAAGTATGCGGTCAGTACTATAGAATGTACTGAGTATGCGAGATATGCATATGTCATGATAAAATATACTTAAATGCATACTCAAACCTGATATCATGCACACGTCATAGTAAAATATACTCAAAGCATATCCAAAACTAAAGTCATATAGTGATAGTAAAGTCTGTAATAAAATGACTCAATGCAATATCATAAGTTTAAAACACTTTTTTAATCATAATAATAAAAGTTTTGAAATTTGAAAGCAATGAGTCAATACACTTAAAACCTGAAACTGTTTCTATGGGAGATACTCTAACCGACATAGACAATGTGAGCTACATGAAATCCGATGTATACGCCCCACAGATAGGACCCAATATACCTTGCCAAATTATAGAGGCATGACTGTGGCGTGATCACTAAATCTGATGCCCAAAAGAGGGGACTTAAACCTATTAGGGCACGTAGTTCTAGAACTATGGAAACTCTCACCCTATCCAACTCGGTGCTAAATACTACTCCTAAAACATATATATAGCTCATATAATATTGGGGCATATCTGATGCCAAAACTGATCATAACTAATGACATGTCTGATGTCAAATCTGTATGGATGCATAAAGACATATCTGATGTCAAATCTATTTGAAATCATAAAGACATATCTAATGCCATGTAATACAAATTCATGAGTCTTAGAGCTTAGCATAGCCATCATTCAAAATATACTTTCCTTTATAAAATCATAACTTGAAGAATCAGGCATGCAATTTAATGAAAATAGAGGTCATGTTATCTAAAAGTACCAATTTTACTTCCAGACATGTAATTCAAAATCATCCTTGAATTTATCCTCAACATATGGGCTTCTGAAAAAACTTAATATATCTCAAATAAATAATGGGTGATGAATGAGAAACCATAAACTGATACTTTAAAACTGAACCCATAAGTTTTCCCAATAAGGGTAAGAACCCTACCTTCATAAATTGGATAAGGATTAGCCTTAAAATAGTGAATAGGAAACCATTTACAAAAATCCATGAAAAAATCATGCAATTTAGAGTTAGAATTATTAGAAGAATCACGAGGAAATGATTTACAGAAGAACCCATGAGAATTAGGTAAGAACCCTAATTTAGGAATTCATAAAATCGATTTAGAAGATTGGGTTTTGGGTATAAGGGTGAAGGAATTTACTTATTGAATACCCACATACTTTATTTGAAGCTATCCCACTAAGAATTTGAGAAGAATGGAGACATGGAGTGAATTCCTTGCTATGGAGCTTGAAACCTCAACTTGAAGCTTGAGAGGATGGAACCCTTCTTATTCTATTGGAACTTGATTGAAAGAATGGGAGAAAATTAGGCTAAGTGAGAATAAAACCTTCCTAAATAGGATTAAAACAACTTAGTATAGGAGTTAAAAGAGTGGGAAATTACAAAAATACCCCTGAACTTAAACTTTGAAAAAGCTAGAAAAAGACTGACTTTTAGGGAACACAGATGGGTTCCACGGGTCGTAGACCAAACCACGGCTCGTGGTTTCAATCCGTCGTTCTTGGACAAAAGAACAAGCTGCAAAAGGTAGTCTACAAGTCAACAGGATTGACCTATAGAAAGAATCATAGGTCGTAGACCAAAGTCATAGGTCCTGGGGAACTTATCTAGTCTCTGCTTCAATACCACGAGTGGACTTTACGGTCTTTGGTTCAGACCACGGTCTGTAGAAATAACTCATGGTTCTGGGAAAACAAGTATCCCTCAGGTCAAGTTCCACGAGTTGTTTTTATGGCCCGTAGAATGAACTACAGTACGTAGAATCAACTCATGGTTCTCAGAATAGAGGCCAACCTGCAGAAGGCAAACCACGGTCCCATTCCACGACTCGTGGTTCAAACCACGGACCATGGTTTGGACCCATAATTCCTGGTAACGTGGAATTTTTTCAAAGTTTCAAACTCAGAAAGATGGTTTGGTTTTCGAGGTGTTACACACACTCTCGAACATAAATCTGATGATAACCGGATCTAAGGTCGATCTTGGTGAAAAAACTAGCACCCTGAAGTTGATCAAACAAGTCATCAATCCTAGGAATGGGATATTTATTCTTGATTGTGACCTTTTTCAACTAACGGTAGTCAATACACATTTTGAGGGAACCATCATTCTTTTGCGCGAATAAGGCTGGAGCACCCCATGGAGAAATGCTAGGCCAGATGAAACCCTTATTAAGAAGATCCTTCAACTGGTCCTTTAATTCCTTAAGCTCTGCGGGAGCCATTTTATAGGGAGGAATAGAGATGGGATTCATATCTGGAAGAAGATCAATTCAAAAGTCAATTTCTCATTTGCGAGGGACTCCGGGCAAATCTTAGGAAAACACTTCTTGGAACTCATTCACAACAGGGACATACCGAAGAGGTGGGGTTCCAGACTCCGTGTCCATGACCCAAACTATATGATAAACATAACCCTTAGAAATCATCTTCCTAGCCTTAAGATAAGATATGAAATGACCTTTCTAGGATGGGGGACTACCTTGCCATTCCAAGACGGGTTCATCTGTAAACTTCAAACTGACAACTCGAGAACAATAATCAACCGAAGCATAACAAGAATACAACAAATCCATACCAAGAGTAACATCAAAATCCATCATCTTCAACTCTACTAAATCCACTGAAGTGACATTATGAAGGACTGAGATAGAGCAATTTTGATAGATCCTTTTGGCTCAGACTGACTCACCAACAGGAGTAGGAACACAAAAGGGTTCTAAATGTGATTCAAACCAAATTTTGAATTCGCATGATATATAAGGGGTCACAAAAGATAGGGAGGCTCCGGGGTCAAACAAGGCATACACATCAAGAGAGAAGACTTTGAACATACCAGTGACAACATCAGGTGAACTCTCCTAATCCTGATGAGAGGACATAGCATAAACGAAGTTCTGGTGATAACCACCAGAACTAGATGCTATGCCCTGCTGGGCTTGTCGACCTCCTGAGGCTGCTGGGGAAGACTAAACTCTACTACCTCCCTGTCCCTTCTTAGGTGAAGGGCAATTTCTAGTCTAATGTCCAGTTTGACCACCTCCAAAGAAAATACCTGAACCGGCTAGACACTCACCAAGATAACTCTTCCCGCACTTGGTAAAAATAGGGAAAGAAGACCCCTTTGCACTACTCCCCTGTGAATAAGAGCCTGTACCTCCACTGATCTGATCGTGATGGGGCCTGAAGGCCTGAGAAGGAGCACTGGCTGAAGAATGCACGGGTCCTGACGACCTCTTCTCAAATGAAGAGCGATGTCTGCCAATGGGCTTCTGATGGCCAAAACCTAAACTCTCGGATCTAGCCATCTTGTTTTACCTAGCCATCTCCCTAAGCTTGTCTCCCTCGATCTGTTGAGCATGGGTCATGAGTCTGTAAATATTCATATCACTAAACAACATTGCAGACCTACACTTCTTCTTCACAATATCTGAAACCCCATAGATAAACTTGCTCATCTGATCCTGTGGGTCCGCTACCATAGAGGTAGCACACCTAGACAGTTGAGTGTACTTTAAATTGTACTCTTGGACTGACATCGATCCCTGTCTCAAGTTAAAAAATTCCTCAGCCTTCGCTTGCCTCAATTTTTGAGGAAAGAATCGATCGAGGAAGGCCCTCTCAAAACATTCCCAAGTCATAGGGACCTCATCCCTAGCTCTAGTTTCTTTCCATTGCGTGAACCAGATATGAGCTATATCCTTGAGTTCATAGTATGAGAGCTCCATACAATCAACATCACCTACTTGCATAACATCAAAGATCGTCTTCGCTTCGTCAATAAAGCTAAGTGGGTCCTCACTCACCTTCGAACCCCAAAATTCAGGTGGGTTCATTCAGACAAAATCACAAACCTGGGCCGCTACCCCACCTTGAGGATGGGCAGGGATAAGAGCCGGTTGGTTGCCCTGAGTGGCCATGGTCTGGTCTAGCTAATGGATGGCATTCCTTAAATACTCATTAGTTCCCTCGGGGGCCGAAACTGGAGGAGCCGCATTTCGAGTGGCTTGGTGAGGCATAATCTGAAACATACAAGGAGAGGATTAGAGGGACATTAGAGTTAAACTCTTATGCATGATACGATTCCTTCATAGAGTTAAACTCTTATGCATGATACGATCATGAAGGAATTGAATGCTTTCTAAAACATCTCATAGCCTCTCCCTCATATGTGTGGCACGCTTAACATATATGAACGAGATTCTACTCGATGCGGCTTCAGACACCTTAGGAGTCTTGAACCTGAAGCTCTGATACGAAGTTTGTCATTCCCTGAGGCTACCCCTAGACATATCATGAGATATAGGACATGAGTGCCCTAGATTAACCCTTGTCCATAGCATACTATGATAACTTAAGGAAATAAAGTGGAAGAATACATAGAGAGAATATTGAAATCCATAAAGAAAATAGCCAAAAAGTCTACAAGGAACCCATCGAAAATACAAACTAGCTATGTTTGAAGCCTCTAAATATGTAATAAGAGTTGATAGGACAAGACCCCAACTAACTCATGAATCCAAAACAAGGGACATAAATAAAACCAGTCATAACTCTGGTCCTTATATGAAGAGGACTCACCAATATGGTCCGAACGACTGGAACTGACTAGCCACGTGTGTGAGGGAGGAAAACTTAATCTGCATCATAAAAGGATGCAGTGAAAAATATGCGTCAGTACTATAGGATGTACTGAGTATGTCAGATATGCATGAATATGATGAAAACATACTTAAAATATACTTAAGACTGAGTTCATGCAAAAAGGGAATATCATAAGTACATATCATAACTTGAGTGGTAAACATGAGATAAGAGTCAAAACTTCAAAATAAATATCATAAGCTTAAACCAATAAGAATGTACAAATGGGAGTTTCTTATAACCGACAATAGACCATGCGAGCTACATGGAATCTAACTATATAACCCTAGTTAGAAAAGTTGTCTTGAACCATGCCAAAGAACGAGTCACCATATCTAACTATATAACCCTAGTTGGCAAAATTGCCCTAATGCCCACTAAAGCACAGGACACCATACATCAAGATATGGAACCACTCTTATAAGCTGATATGGGACTTCATAACCTATGTTAGCAACGTAGTTTTGGACTTGGGTAATCGAACCCTCATTGCTCAGTGCAAAATTACTCCCAAAACATGTACATATAGCTCATAAATTCATAGTGGCACCATCTCATGCCAAATATTGTTGAAAAATATGAAAACACATCGGGTATCATGCAATTCTCATATCATAAGTTCTTAAATCTTAGCATAATCATAATTCAAAACATACTTTTCCTTCTTAAATTCATACTTGAAGAATTAGGCATGCAATTTCATGAATACATAAATACATGTCACTTAAACATGTAAACATGCAATTCAATGGAATCATGCTAGAATTTAACTTTAATGCATGGGCTTTTGAAAATAATTAAAGAATATTAATAAAATCATAAATAAACCATAATAAACCATGAATTGATGCATAGAAACTGATTTTATAAACTTTCCCAAATTTATATCAAAACCCTAATTCCATAAGTTCATAATTCAAAACTTGAATTAGGGTTTTTTCGCACAAGGGTGAAAGGAACCCATTGTTGAATACCCACATACCTTGATTGAAGCTAACCCACTTGAAATTGAAAAGAAAGGAGGCTTGATCTTGGAGCTTGAGACTTGAAGCTTGAAGAAGTTCTTTTTTCCTTTTTGGGAGATGAATGAAGATTTGAGGAGGGACTTAGGCTAATGAGGGTGAAAACCCTTCTATAAATAGTCAAAATGACCTCATTTAGGAGTTAAAAGGATGGGTAATGAGTAAAATACCCCTGGGACATAATTAGGAAAAAGCTAGAAAAAGTTGACTTTCAGGGACCACAGACGGATTCCATGCGTTATAGACTAAACCTTGGCTCGTGGTTTCCATCCGTCGTTCCTGGTAAAGTGAACAGGCTGCAGAAGCCAAACTACGTGTCAACATGACGGACCCATAGAATGGATCACGGGTCATAGACCTAAGTCATAGCTTCTGGGAAACTTGCAGTTCTCTAAATAAGTTCTCTGAGTTACATGATGGTCCGTAGTTCAAACAATGGGCAGTAGAAACTAGTCCTGAAACCTGGGGAACCTGTCAACGCTCTTATCTGATTCCATGAGTTGACAGGATAGACCGTTGTCAGAACTAAGGTCCTTAGAACAAACTCATGGTTCTCAGACCAGAGCTCAAACCAATAGACTGGAACCACAGGTTCACTTCATGACTCATGGTTTGAACCACGGTCCCTAATTTGGACCCATAATTTCTGAAAAGTTCAAAACTCTCAAATTTCTTAAGTTTAAAAGTTGGGTCAAATTGTGGGGTGTTACAGAGTCATCGTGTTACCACATGGAATGTCATCTGCAGCATAGAAACCACAACTCTAATCCATGAACCATGGTTTCTTCTACGGCTCATAGGAAGGACTCGTGGAACCTGAAGCCGAGGTTTTAAACAACTTTTCTCTAATTAAATCCAAGAGGTATTTCTATAATTACCCATCCTTTTAACTACTAAGTGAGGTCTTTTGGCGACTTTTAGTAGGGTTTCTACTCCTATTAGCCTAAGTCTTTCATTACTCCTGATTCATTTACCAAAAGAGGAAAAAAACTCTTTCAAGCTGTAACACCTCGGAATTCAAACCAGCTTTCTAAGTTTGAAACTCTAAAAATTTTATGTTCCCAAGAATTATGGGTCTAAACTACGGATCATGGTTTGAACCATGGGTCGTGAAATGGAACCGTGGTTGCCTTTTGCTGGTTCAGCCTCTGGTCTGAGAACCACAATTTGGTTCTACGGATCGTAGTTCTGACTATGGTCCATCTTGTCAACTCGTGGAATCAGATCAGAGGGTTGATCAATTCCCCAGAAACTATGACTTGGGTCTACGACCCGTGATTCTTTCTATAGGTATGTCCTGTTGACCCGTAAACCACCTTTTATAGCTTGTTCTTTTGGCCAGGAATGAAGGACGGAAACTATGAGACGTGGTTTAGTCTATGACTCGTGGAACCCATCCGTGGTCCCTGAAAGTCAACTTTTTCTAGCTTTTTCCTAATTATGTCTCAGGGGTATTTTAGTCATTACCCATCCTTTTAACTCCTAAATGATATCATTTTGACTATTCCTAGAAGGTTTTTCACCCTCATTAGCCTAAGTCCCTTCTAAAATGTTCATTCATCTCCCAAAAAGAAAAAAACTCCTTCAAGCTCCAAGTCTCAAGCTTCAAGATCCAGCCTCCTTTCTTTTCAATTCCAAGTGCGTTAACTTCATTCAGGGTATGTGGGTATTCAACAATGGATTCCTTTCACCCTTGTGATCAAAACCCCCAATTCTTATTTTGAATTATGAACTTGTGAAATTAGGGTTTTGATCTAAATTGGGGAAAACTTATGAAATTAGTTTCTATGTACCAATTCATAATTTTTTATCGTTTTTTTATGATTTCATGAAGATTCCTTAATTGGTTTAAAAATCCCATGTATCAAAACTTATTTCTAGCATGATTCCATTGAATTGCATTATTTCAAGTGATAGTTTATATGTTTAAATAACATGTCTATAACATGTCCTTATGTATTTACGAAATTGTATGCCTTATTCTTCAAGTATGATTTAAGAAAGAAAAGTATGTTTTGAATTATGGCTATGCTAAGCTTCATGAACTTATGATATGAGAATTGCATGATTCCCGATGTGTTTTCATACTTTTCAATAAGATTTGGCATTAGATTTGTCACTATCAAATTATGAGCTATATGTATATATTTTGGGAGTCGTATTTAGCACTGAGCGATGAGGGTTCGATTACCCAAGTCCAAAACTATGTTGTCAGCGTAGGTTATGAAATAAAGTGCCCTATGGGCTTATGAGAGTGGTACCACATATTGATCATAGTGTCTTGTGCTTAGCGGGCATTAGGATAGCTTTGCCAACTAGGGTTATATAGTTGGATATGGTAATTCATTCCTTGGCATGGTTCAAGTCAGCATTGCTAACTAGGGTTATATATTTAGATTTTCTGTAGCTCACATGGTCTATTGTCAGTTATAAGAAACTCCCTTACGAATGTTTTTATTTGTTTAAGCTTATGAAATCTATTTTGAATTTTGACTCTTATCTCATGTTTACCATTCATGTTACGATATTTAACTATGATATCCCTTTTATGCATGAACTCAGTTTTAACCACGTTTTCAGCATGTTTTCATCATGATTATGCATGTCTCACATACTCGGTACATCCTATAGTACTGACACATATTTTGCATTGAATCCTCTTGATGATGCAGATTCAGGCTCTTTCCCTCAGACACGTGGCTAGAGATTTCAGGCCATTCCCAGTCCACTGTTGGTGAGTCCTCATGGTCCAAAGTCTAGTTGTGATCTTAGCTATATTATGGTTATTTACTTCTGTACTTTTAGTTAGATAGGGTCTTGTCCTAGCAACTCCTTATGTTATGTGTAGAGGCTTTTCAAACATAGACAGTATTTGAGTCTCTTCCTTGGAGTTGTATGTCTTTTGACTTGGTTATCTATATATTTGATTTTGAATCTTCTTACTATGCTTCCACTTATCTATTATTTTCTTGAGTACGCTATGACAAGGGGTTAATCTAGAAGACTTGTGCTTTGAATCCTGTATTACGTCTATGGGGTAGCCTCATGGTGTGATAAATATGGTATCAGAGTCTCAGGTTCAAGAGTCCTAGGATGTCTGAAAGCCGCATCGAGTAGAGTCTCCTTCATATGTGTGAAGCGCGCCACACATATGAGACGGAAGCTATGAGATATCTTAGAAAACTTAACTTCTTTCATGATCATATTGTGCGATAGAGTTTAACTCTAGTGTTCCTCTAATCCTTACCTTGTACATTTCAGATTATGCCTCGATGTGCTATACTTCATCGAGCCTCTCGGAATGCTGCTCCTCCAGTTCTGGCTCCTGAGGTCACGAGTGAGGAGTTCCGGAATGCCATCTATTTGCTAGCCTAGACTATGGCTGCTCAAGCCAAACAACCAGATCCTATCCCTATCCACTCTTAAGGTGGGGTTATGGCCCGGGTTCGTGATTTTGTCCGAATGAACCAACTTGAATTTTGGGGTTTGAAATTGAGTGAGGACCCACTTAACCTTGTTGATGAAGTGAAGAAGATCTTTGATGTTATGAAAGTGGTTGGTGGTGATTGTGTGGAGCTCGCATCCTATCAACTCAAGGATGTAGCTCATATCTGGTTCACTCAATGAAAGGAATCTAGAACTAGGGACGTGGTCCCTATGACTTGGGAGTGTTTTGATAAAGACTTCCTTGATTGGTTCTTTCCCTGAGAGTTGAGGCAAGTGAATGCTGAGGAGTTTGTGAACTTGAGACAACTTGTCGATGTTAGTCCAAGAGTACAGTTTGAAGTTCCCTCAGTTGTGTAGGTAGCCCCCCTTCCTCGAAAGGTCATTTTATATCTTATCTTAAGACTAGGAAAATGATTTCTAAAGGGCATGTTTATCACATAGTTTGGTTCATGGACATGGAGTCCGAGACCCCACCCCTTCAGTATGTTCCTATTGTGAATGAGTTCCTAGAAGTGTTTCCCGAGGATTTGCCCGGAGTTCCTCCCGAGCGAGAGATAGACTTTGGGACAAATCTTCTCCTAGATATGAATCCTATCTCTATTCCTCCCTATAGAATGACTCCTATGGAATATAAGGAATTAAAGGATCAATTGAAGGATCTTATTGATAAGGGTTTCATCAGGCCTAGCATTTCTTCATGGGGTGCCCCGATTTTGTTTGTTCAGATGAAAGATGGTTCTCTTAGAATGTGTACCTACTACCGTCAGTTAAACAAGGTCACAATCAAGAATAAGTTTCCCATTCCAAGGATTGATGACTTGTTCGATCTGCTTTAGGGTGCTAGTTTCTTCTAAAAAATAAACCCTAGATCTGGTTATCATCAGCTTCATGTTAGAGAGTGCAATATTTTGAAGACAACCTTCATGGCTCGATATGGTCATTATGAATTTTTTGTGATATCTTTTGGTCTAACGAATGCTCCTGCTGCTTTTATGGATTTGATGAACTGTGTGTTCAAGCAGTATTTGGATAAATTTGTGATTGTTTTCATTGATGATATCCTTATCTACTCTTGGAGTGAGAAGGATCATGTGGACCATTTGAGGGTTGTGTTGCAGACTCTCAAGGATAGGCAGTTATTTTCTAAGTTTAGCAAGTATGAGTTCTGGATGCAGTCTGTGGATTTTCTAGGTCACATTGTGTCTCATGATGGTATTCAAGTTGATTCTCAAAAGATCAAGGCAGTAAAGAACTGGCCTACACCCACTTCTCCGTATGATATTAGGAGCTTTTTGGGTTTGGCTGGTTACTACAAGAGATTTTTGAAAGGATTTTCTTCCATTGCTGCCCCTTTGACTCAGTTGACATAGAAAAATATAAAATTTCAGTGGTCAGATCTATGTGAGAAGAACCTTCAGGAATTGAAGATCAGATTGACCACAACCCCAGTGTTGTCTCTATGCGAGGCCCTAAATGACTTTGTTGTGTATTGTGATGCTTCTAGGATTTGTTTGGGTTATGTTTTTATGCAACATGGTAAAGTGATTGCTTATTCCTCTAGACAACTTAAGATTCATTTGAAGAACTACCTTATTCATGATCTTGAGCTTGCAGCCGTGGTTTTTTCTTTGAAGATTTGGAAAAATTACTTGTATGGTGTGCATGTGGATATTTTCATCGATCATAAGAGTCTTAAGTATGTGTTCACTCAAAAGGAATTGAATTTATGACAAAGGAGAAAGCTTAAGCTTCTTAAGGATTATGATATGAGTTTGCTTTACCACCCGGGTAAGGCAAATGTTATGGCGGATGCACTTAGAAGATTGTCCATGGGTAGCGTGTCTTCTGTTGAAGAGGGAATGAAGGAATCAGTTAAGGAGGTGCATAAGCTTGCTCGGTTGGGAGTTCTCCTTATGGACTCGATAGAAGGTGGTGTTATTGTTCAGAATGGTTCCGAATCATCCTTGGTAGCTAAAGTGAAGGCAATGCAATACAGTGATCCCATTTTGCTTCAGCTAAAGGGTGCAGTCCACTAGAAGGGAGTTGAGGTTTTCTCCAAATGGGGAGATAGTGTGCTTCATTATCAGGGTCGACTGTGTGTGCCATAAGTAGATGGGTTGAGACAATAGATTTTGACTGAGGCTCATAGTTCTAGATATTCCATTAACCCTGGTGCCACCAAGATGTACCGTGATCTACGGAATGTCTATTGGTGGAATAGTATGAAGAGGGAAATAGTCGGTTTTGTCAGCAAGTGAAGGTAGAGCATCAACAACTGGGTGGCATGACTTATGATATTGACCTTCCTACTTGGAAGTAGGAAGCGATCAATATGGACTTCATTACAGCTAAGCGTCATACTCGAAGGTAACATGATTCCATTTGGGTGATTGTCGACCTGATGACAAAGTCATCCCACTTCTTGGCTGTTAAGACTACGAATTCAACGGATGTCATGACTCGATTTCTAGGTCATGATGGCACCAACGACCCCTCAGTAGGCGAACCAATTCTCGTAGCCCAGGACAGTTAGTAATGGGCTACTATCTAACAAATAAGCGGAAGACTAGTTTAATAAGCAAAAGTAAGAGAATAAGATTAGGAGAATAGATAACAGGAATATATATATATATACATATGCCGAAACTAAACCAAACCCCAAGACCTGGTATCATCGTATAGAGCCAAAACTACATACATGGAGTGCAAACAATCCAAAATAATATATACAGATGTCTCTGAAAGGTAATAAAGTACATAAAGCAAAAGATAAACTAAAGTTAAGCTCCGATCGACAAGAGCTCACCCTCAGTCTGAAGTAATCTCCAACAGATCTCCAAGCATAAATCACAGCGATCTAACGGCGATGGCCCACGCTAGGATCTGAACCAAATGATGCAGGGGGTAGGGTGAGCACCAAATACGAAGCATAAGGTACCCAGTAGGTATCATAGGCCGACTGGGTACATATAAGATAAAAGCGTAGTAATAGACAGAACAAAAGCAAGTAGTCACAGAAATCAACGAAAGGTACACAGGAACTAGCCAAGAGGGAAATCAACCGAACCACATGTGAGGCCAGCAAGCCGAATATATACACCATAGGCACAGGTGAAAGTAAGAAATAACGCACCTGGGGTCCTTGCAATAACAGTGTATACATAATAAGTTTACGAAATGGATGGTATACCGGTAACCTCAAGTATAAGAAGAGGGAAAGAGTAATGATAGGCATGCTCAGAGACATGAATCAAACTCAACTAATCATATCAATCTCAAACCCAGAAACTAACCGTCTAGCAGTAACCAATTTCATACTTATCCGTAACAGGGAACAATTCTGTAAGTAAATAGCAAGAGTCTACCTACAGTCCCCCGGCCGCCCATACAACTGAGGAACACAAACAAGTGAAAACAAACCCTTCGGCATCCCATACTACCGGAGCGTACAATTAACAAACAACAAACAAGGGTGGAGCCTCAGACAATGAATGATATGATGCATGAAGATCTCTGTATGTACCTCCTCCGGTGCCGATCCGGCCCAGCAGGTAGGTTCTATGGAAGGACACTGCCCGTATACCTCTACTCCACCGTATACCCTTCCTCCGGCACACGCAGCCCGAAGTCCCAGGCCCAGATGGCAAGGTCCATGGAGGTCCCTGACCCTATACTAAAACTCAGTATCAAAACATGTCGTCCGGAAGCAAGTCCGGGTTCAAGATAGAGACCCAGTCTCTAATATGCATGCCCAGACCCTGTCTAGGACTAAAGTAGTAGTAAAATATCTCAAAACCCCCTCCAAGGGTTCCCAGGCATAACCAGGTCTAAACAGTAGAAAGTCAGCTCAGGTGCTCGGTTCGACCGAGGCTAAAATTATCTCAAGTAGCAAGAAAACTCAACTAGCACCCCGGCCCTGCCGAGTCTAGCGTTAATCGTAATATAAATCATAATTTTACTTTCTTTTACCCAAGAATATTCACAAGTTAAATCAACCATTTCCAATTCATTTTCATCAAAAAGGGCCCCCGGGGCCATGCAAGGTTTAGAAAATAGTGTCAGTAGGCCCGAAGCCCAAACCATAGTAAAACATGGATAAAACCTCTTTATATGCATGAAAATGGTATGATCACACACAATAGCTGCCCAACAGCTCACAATCAACCTATCGACCCTGCACAGGCCCACGTATTCTCAGCAAGCATACCAGCCTTAGGAAGGATATTCTATGCCGGAACTCGCCGCTTCCAAGAATGCCCACCTTCTAATGTTCCAGAGTCAACAAGGTCTCACAGGACCACAAGGGGCTAAATAAAATATTCGGCTAAGAGTACTACAAGCAACGGAGGAACAAAAGTAGGCGGACATGAATAAAGCGGTCGAGGTCTGTGGTACCAACCTAATAAACCAACCCAAGGATTCCCATTAATACAATTTTATCCTATATATGCGGAGTCTAGGGAAAATAAACCATAACCTACCTGTCATCCTATGACAAGCTCAAAACCTCTCTGAAAAGCTCCGAAATGAAATTAACTCAAATTCGGGCTTGAATAACTTGACGTAGATAATTAATTTTCTTTCGGTGATCAAATATCACACCACCAGTAAAATGTTTCTCCTGCTAAATTAGTCTTCGACTGAATGCGTATAGTAGCTAGTATGTTCAGCTTATACATATATAAAGAAAAGAAAGATCACTGGTGCATATTCAAATACCCTAGGATTATCAACAATTTGCTCCTAAGTAATATCTCACTACATACCGACATAATACATATTATATATATCTATATTAGTACATCAACAATGATTCAAGGACTAGATTAGTTGTCCTCACCTATGCTTTACACGTGGTCACATAGTTGCTGCCACATTTAGCTATTCCCACGTGGAAGTGTGGGGTTAGCACACTATAATTGATTCTATCCTATTACATATATATTTGGGTATTGCATAAGTTTGTGGTAAAATAAATATAACTTTTTAAATATACCATAACTAATAGAAAATCATTTCCAATAAAACTTACTATATTATAATAATAATTTTCAACATAACTAAATATACTATCTTCGTTAAAATATTACAATGTATACAAACCTTATAAAATAAGTACATACACAATTATATCATAATAAAAGTATTTTTCATAGACCTTTAAAATACTTTAAAAAAGGTAATAAAAAATATAACTTTAAAATAAAATATTTTCAAATATACGCGCGATGCTAATAAAATTCTTAAATTTAGGTTCGCAATTCACCATCGCATGATTTTGATACTCAAGAACTCTCTTGGAACCCTCCCTTATGTTTTCTCACTGTTTCAGAACTGAAATGGCGTTTTAAAATGTGAAGTTGAGGCTTAAAATCGATCTTGACCCGACCCGGTTCGCAACCCGGTTCGCGACCCGGTTCGCGACCCAGTTCGCGACCCGGTTCGCGACCCGGTTTCTGCCAGACAGTCTGCGGTAAAACAGTCATAACGTTTTACTCCAAGATCAGTTGGACATGAGGTTTTGTGCATTGGAAACTAGACTCGTAGACCTTCGATTTGGTATTTCGGGGGACTTCTAACTCTTTATATATTGAGAGAAAAGCTCTGAGACATTTTACACAAAGTTCAGAAAATTTATTAAAGAAACTTACGATAACTTTTGCCGACTTGCTTGACTTCAAAACTTATCCTATGACCAAGCAAATGGCCCCGGCACCAAACTACCGGTGCCGACAAGCCTTAAATGAATTGGGCTGCTACAAACAAGCTCTAACGGTACAAGGAAAACGTATACGTGAAAATAACCGGAAGGGTCATTACATCATCCACTACTAAAAAGGACTTTCGTCCTCGAAAGTCAAGGTCAAGGGGGCACCTGAAGGCTCAAACAGCTGCGGATACTGAGCCCGCATATCTCTCTCGGTCTCCCAGGTAGCCTCCTTGACTGGACGGTGCCTCCACTGAACCTTAACAACCAGTATCTCTCGAGACCTCAATCTCCTGACATCTCTGGCCAAAATAGCTGCCGGCTCCTCAACAAAGGCTAAACCATCACCAAACTGAACTGAATGCCACTGCAACACATGATACTCATCTGGGACATACCGACGCAACATCAAAATATGAAATACAGGATATATAGCTGAAAACATCGGAGGCAAGGCTAGCTGATAGGCAACGCTACCAACCCTCTGAAGAATCTCAAACGGCCCAATGTACCTGGGGCTAAGATTGCCCCGCCTACCAAATCTCATCATGCCCTTCATGGGCGATACACGGAGAAACACCAAGTCACCGACACAAAACTCCAAGGCACGAAGCCTACGATCAGCATAACTCTTCTGCCTGCTCTGAGCTGCCCGAAGTCTGTCCTGAATCGCTCGAACCTGATCTAAGGAATCTCGAAGCAAATCTGTGCTCTGTGGCCTAGAATCAAAACCATCAAACCAACCTACCGGTGATCTGTAATGCCTGCCATACAAAGCCTCAAAAGGTGCCATGCTGATACTCGAATGGAAGCTGTTATTATAAGAAAACTCTGCCAAGGGAACAAACTGATCCCAAGAACCTCCAAAGTCAAGAACACAGGCCCGAAGCATGTCCTCCAGAATCTGAATGGTCCTCTCGGACTGGCCATCTGTCTGAGGGTGGAAAGCGGTACTAAGATGAACCTCTGTACCCAAATCTCGCTGAATAGCCCTCCAGAACTAAGATGTGAACTGAGTGCCGCGGTCTGAAATGATAGAAGCTGGGACCCCATGCAACCGAACAATCTCACGAAGGTAGATCTGAGCTAACCTCTCTGCACCATAAGAAGTATGAACCGACAAGAAATGTGCTGACTTAGTCAGCCTATCAACAATCACCCATATGGAATCAAACCCATGAGAAGTACGAGGCAAACCAACAACGAAGTCCATAGTAATCCCTTCCCACTTCCACTCAGGAATGGGAAGTCGCTGCATCAAACCACCAGGTCTCATGTGCTCGAACTTAACCTGCTGACAGTTCAAGCACCGAGATACGAAATCCGCTATATCTCGCTTCATACCACTCCACCAGTAAAGCTTCCTTAAGTCTCTATACATCTTTGTTGTGCCAGGGTGAATGGAGTATCTAGTACAATGTGCCTCATGAAGTATCAACTGAATCAAATCACTAATCCTCGGAACACAAAGACGACTATCAAACCTCAGAATTGGTCTCACCCTGAACAACCCGATCACGAAGGTCACACAACTGCTGATCCTCAAACTGACGGCTCTGAATCTGATCAATCAAAGTAGAACAAACCTCAACACTGGCGAGAACTCTGATAGGATCCGACAAGTCAAGCCTAACCAAACGGTTAGCCAAGGACTGGATGTCCAAGGCCAACGGTCACTCTGAAACTGAAAGAGAAGCTAGGCTACCCATACTCACTGCCTTCTGGCTCAAGGCATCCGCTACCACGTTTGCCTTGCCCGGATGATACAGAATAGTGAAGTCATAGTGCTTCAGTAACTCGACCCATCTCCTCTGTCTCGAGTTCAACTCTCGCTGACTCGTGATATACTGAAGACTACGGTGATCGGTGAAGATCTCACAGTGAACTCCATATAGGTAATGCCTTCAGATCTTAAGCGCAAAAACTACCACCACCAACTCTAAGTCATGAGTGGGGTAGTTGCGCTCATGAACCTTTAGCTGCCTCGATACATATGCTATTACTCGACCCTGCTGCATCAACACACAACCAAGACTAACCCCAGAACCATCACAATACACGGAGAAACTCTGACCCTCAACCGGCAAAGTCAAAACTGGAGCTGAAGTCAATAAGGCCTTAAGCCTCTGGAAGCTATCCTCACACTGGTTCGACCACTGAAATGGGATATCCTTCCTAGTGAGCATAGTCAAGGGTGCTGCTATGGAAGAAAATCCCTCAACAAACCGTCTGTAGTAACCTGCTAACCCAATAAAGCTGCGGACCTTAGTAGCAGTAGTAAGTCTAGGTCAATCATAAACCGCAGAAATCTTTCCCGGGTCAACCCTTATACCATCCTTAGACACCACGTGCCCTAGGAATGCAACTGACTCAAGCCAAAACTCACACTTTGAGAACTTGGCATAAAGCCGATGATCTCTCAAAGTCTGGAGTATAACCCTCAAGTGCTGCTCATGCTCATCTCTACTACGCGAGTATACCAAGATGTCGTCTATAAAAACTATCACAAATGAGTCCAAATACGGGCCAAGAACCCTGCGCATCAAGTTCATAAAGGCTGCGGGGGCATTAGTCAACCCAAAAGACATCACCAGGAACTCATAATGGCCATAACGTGTCCTGAATGCTGTCTTAGGGATGTCCTCCGCCCTAATCCTCAGCTGATGGTAGCCGGACCTCAAATTCAATCTTCGAA
>QJPP01004828.1:0-10000 GCA_003996215.1 Jaltomata sinuosa
AAATTGGTTACTGCTAGACTGTTAGTTTCTGGATTTGAGATTGATATGATTAGTTGGGCTTGATTCATGTCTCTAAGCATGCCTATCATTACTCTTTCTCTCTTCTTCTTACACTTGAGGTTACCGGTATACCACCCATTTCGTAAACATATTTTATATACACTGTTGTTGCAAGGACCTCAGGTGCGTTGTTTCTTACTTTCACCTATGCCTATGGTGTGTATATTTTGCTTACTAGCCTCACACGTGGTTCTGTTGATTTCCCTTTGGGCTAGTTCCTGTGTACCTTTCGTTGATTTCTTTGACTGCTTGCTTCTATTCTGTCTTTTACTAAGCTTTTATCTTATATGTGCCCAGTCGGCCTATGATACCTACTGGGTAACTTATGCTTCGCATTTGGTGCTCACCCTACCCCCTACATCTTTGGGTGCAGATCCTAGTGTGGGCCATCACCGTTAGACCGCTGTGATTCGTGCTTGGAGATCTGTTGGGGACTACTTCAGACCGAGGGTGAGCTCTTGGCGATCGGAGCTTAGCTTTAGTTTATCTTTTGCTTCATATACTCTATTACTATTCAGAGACATTTGTATATATTGTTTTGGATTATTTGCACTCCATGTATGTAGTTTGGCTCTATACCACGATACCAGGTCTTGGGGTTTGGTTTAGTTTCCGCATATGTATATATTTATGTCCCTTTTATCTATTCTCTTCGTTTTGTTCCCTTATTTGTTAGATAGTAGCCCATTACTAACTGTTCTGGGCTACGGGGATTGGTTCACCTACCGGGGGTTGTAGGTGCCATCATGACCGAGAAATTAGGTCGTGAAAACTTGGTATCAGAGCTTTAGGTTCACCGGTGTCATCGGTATAGGAGCCAATGTCTAGTAGAGTCCTGCGGATCAGGGCGGAGACGTCTGTACTCAATCTTTGGGAGGCTACAATGACATTTTAGGAAATTTGACTCTCTCATTGCTTCTGTGTCGTGCGTGGAACCCTAGAAGTTTCTGGAAATCTCATTTGTTCTACTTCATTCTTCCGTAGATGGTTCGTACGAGATCATCGTCAGCACCAGCTCGAGCACCAGCTCCAGCACCAGCTCCAGCGCAGCTCAGTCTCCAGATATTCGGGGGTTACTATTAAAGCTTTTGGGTATGATTGGAGAGCGGCCTTCTGAGGTGGCGCAGACACCCGCTCAAGGGGCAGCCCTGGGTGCACAGAGCTCAGGAGCGCAGCCTGCTACTATGGCTCCCCGTACGGAGGTCATTCCGGTTCCATCGGTTGCACAGCCTCTTGCTCCTCGCCCAGCTATGACAGAGTCAGAGTAGAAGGCGTTGGGTAGGTTTTTGAGGTTAGCACCTCCGAGGTTTGCTGGTACTTCTGGACAGGATCCACATAACTTTATTACTACCTGTGAGGAGATGTTGCATCATTTGGGTTTGTTGGAGACTCACGGGGTTGGTTATACTACCTATCAGTTGAAGGGCCCAACGAAGTTATTGTGAAGGGCCCAGGTTGCTTGTAGACCACCGTCGTCACCTCCTTTGACCTGGTCTGAGTTTTATGAGGCATTTATGGCCAAGTTCCTACCCCAGAGTGATCAGGAGCGTCGCAGGGAGAAGTTTACTAACCTTGTACAGGGGTCTACAACTATCTCGGAGTATGAGACCCGTTTTCATCAGCTAGCACCATTCGGAGCTATGATCATTCCTACCGAGGCAGATAGGATTCACAAATTTGTATGGGGTTTGAGGCCAGAGATCAGGCAGCCAGCTGAGATATTGATTGCCAGTGGTCGATCATTCCAGGCTATTGTAGACTATGCCCGCACTGTGGAGGACTTACAGCGACATGATCAGGGGTCCAGAGATAAGAGGCATCGGCATCAGGGTGTCTACAGTGGTTCCAGATATGGTGGTAGAGGTCCTGCCCAGTGGAGCCAGAGTTATCAGCCACAACAGTACCAGGGTCAGTCCAGCCGACCGGTCCAGGCTTCCCTTCAGACTTTCGATAGTACCCAGTTCGAGTAGGGTCAGAGCAGCCATCAGGGCTATGGCGGCCAGTCTTCGAGGGGTACATTTTCAGGGGCATCAGGCCGTAGTGGTTATGCGGGATCTGCTGGTTCATCTCGACCGAGTAGGCCTCAACGGGCTTGTTTTACTTCTGGTGCGATTGATCATTTTGCAAGAGATTGCCCTCAGCAGGGTACATTTCAGTTGGACGAGTCTTTACGAGCAGTTCAGACTCCGGCTGGGGGGATGGTCATCAGGGTAGAGGTGGTGCTCCGCGCGGCAGAGCAGGTGATAGGGATGGCGGTCGGGCAGGTGGAGGTTGTCATCAGTTTTACGCGGTCCGTAGGAGACCAGAGGCAGAGGCCTCAGATGCTGTGATTAGAGGTACAATTTCTGTGTGCCATCAGTCTGCTATGACTTTATTTGATCCTGGATCCACTTGTTCATATGTATCTGCCTACTTTGTGCCTTGTTTGGGGTTGTCTAGTGAGCCATTATCTGTTCCTGTTTCTGTTTCAACCCCAGTAGGAGATTCTTTAGTAGTGGATCGGATTGTGAGATCCTGTATGTTATCTGTTGGTGATTCAGAGACGGGGTGATTTGATGATTCTTGATATGCTAGATTTTGATGTGATACTAGGCATGGACTGGTTATCCCCTCACTGTGTGGTTTTGGATTTTTATGCCAAGACCATTACCATAGCTGTGCCCGGTGTATCCCCGGTTGTGTGGCAGGGTTCTGTTTGCCATGCACCATCTGGGATCATCTCTTGTCTTCGAGCTAGAAAGTTGATTTCCCGTGGGTGTTTAGCTTATCTAGCATATGTCCGAGATGTTAGTGCTGACCCCACTTCTCCTGAGTCTGTTCCTGTGGTTAGAGACTTCCTCGATGTGTTTCCTACTGACCTGCCAGGCCTTCCACCTGAGAGAGATATTGATTTCGCTATTGAGCTAGAGTCGGGCACTAGGCCCATTTCTATTTCTCCTTACCGTATGGCTCCTGCTGAGTTGAGGGAGCTTAAGGAGCAGCTCCATGATCTGTTAGCTAAGGGGTTTATTAGACCTAGTGTGTCACCTTGGGGCGCTCCTGTTCTCTTCGTGAAGAAGAAGGATGGGTCGATGCGCATGTGTATTGATTATCGGCAGCTGAATAGGGTGACAGTGAAGAATAGGTATCCGATGCCGAGGATTGATTATTTGTTTGACCAGCTTCAGGGTTCAGTCGTGTTTTCGAAGATTGATTTGAGGTCTTGCTACCATCAGTTGAGGATTAGGGCGGAGGACATCCCTAAGACAACATTCAGGACACGTTATGGCCATTATGAGTTCCTGGTGATGTCTTTTGGGTTGACTAATGCCCCCGCAGCCTTTATGAATTTGATGCACAGGGTTCTTGGCCCATATTTGGACTCATTTGTGATAGTTTTTATAGACGATATCTTAGTATACTCGCGTAGTAGAGATGAGCATGAGCAGCACTTGAGGGTTATACTCCAGACTTTGAGAGATCATCGGCTTTATGCCAAGTTTTCAAAGTGTGAGTTTTGGCTTGAGTCAGTTGCATTCCTAGGGCACGTGGTGTCTAAGGATGGGATTAGGGTTGATCCGGGAAAGATTTCAGCGGTTTGTGAGTGGCCTAGACCTACTACTGTTACTGAGGTTCGCAGCTTTATTGGGTTAGCGGGTTACTACAGATGGTTCGTTGAGGGATTTTCTTCCATAGCAGCACCCTTGACTATGCTGACTAGGAAGGATGTCCCGTTTCAGTGGTCGGATCAGTGTGAGGATAGCTTCCAGAGGCTTAAGGCCTTATTGACTTCAGCTCCAGTGTTGACTTTGCCGGTTGAGGGTCAGAGCTTCTCCGTGTATTGTGATGCTTCTGGGGTTGGTCTTGGTTGTGTGTTGATGTAGCAGGGTCGAGTAGTAGCATATGCATCGAGGCAGCTGAAGATTCACGAGCGCAACTACCCCACTCATGACATAGAGTTGGCGGCGGTAGTTTTCGCGCTCAAGATCTGGAGGCATTACGTATATGGAGTTCACTGTGATATCTTCACCGATCACCGTAGTCTTCAGTATATCACGAGTCAGCGGGAGTTGAACTCGAGACAGAGGAGATGGGTCGAGTTACTGAAGGACTATGACTTCACTATTCTGTATCATCCAGGCAAGGCAAACGTGGTAGCGGATGCCTTGAGTCGGAAGACAGTGAGTATGGGTAGCCTAGCTTCTCTCTCAGTTTCAGAGCGACCGTTGGCCTTGGACATCCAGTCCTTGGCTAACTGTATGGTTAGGGTTGACTTGTCGGATCCTAGCAGAGTCCTCGCCAGCATTGAGGTTCGTTCTACCTTGATTGATCAGATTCAGAGCCGTCAGTTTGAGGATCAGCAGTTGTGTGACCTTCGTGATCGGGTTGTTCAGGGTGAGACCAGTCGGGCTACTCTAGATTCAGATGGGGTTCTGAGGTTTGATAGTCGCCTTTGTGTTCCGAGGATTAGTGATTTGATTCAGTTGATACTTCATGAGGCACATTGTACTAGATACTCCATTCACCCTGGCACAACAAAGATGTATAGAGACTTGAGGCAGCTTTACTGGTGGAGTGGTATGAAGCGGGATATAGAGGAGTTTGTATCTCGGTGCTTGAACTGTCAGCAGGTTAAGTTCGAGCACATGAGACCTGGTGGTTTGATGCAGCGACTTCCCATTCCTGAGTGGAAGTGGGAAGGGATTACTATGGACTTCGTTGTTGGTTTGCCTCGTACTTCTCATGGGTTTGATTCCATATGGGTGATTGTTGATAGGCTGACTAAGTCAGCACATTTCTTGCCGGTTCAGACTTCTTATGGTGCAGAGAGGTTAGCTCAGATCTACCTTCGTGAGATTGTTCGATTGCATGGGGTCCCAGCTTTTATTATTTCAGATCGCGGCACTCAGTTCACATCTCAGTTCTGGAGGGCTATTCAGCGAGATTTGGGTACAGAGGTTCATCTTAGTACCGCTTTCCACCCTCAGACAGATGGCCAGTCCGAGAGGACTATTCAGATTCTGGAGGACATGCTTCGGGCCTGTGTTCTTGACTTCGGAGGTTCATGGGATCAGTTTGTTCCCTTGGCAGAGTTTGCTTATAATAACAGCTTCCACTCGAGTATCGGCATGGCACCTTTTGAGGCTTTGTATGGCAGGCATTGCAGATCACCGGTAGGTTGGTTTGATGGTTTTAGTGTTGGGCCACAGAGCACAGATTTGCTTCGAGATTCCTTAGACCGAGTCCGAGTGATTCAGGACAGACTTCGGGCAGCTCAGAGCAGGCAGAAGAGTTATGTTGATCGTCGGCTTCGTGCCTTGGAGTTTAGCGTCGGTGACTTGGTGTTTCTCCGTGTATCGCCCATGAAGGGCGTGATGAGATTTGGTAGGCGGGGAAAGCTTAGCCCCAGGTACATTGGGCCATTTGAGATTCTGCAGAGGGTTGGTAGCGTTGCCTATCAGTTAGCCTTACCTCCGATGTTTTCAGCTATAGATCCTGTATTTCATGTTTCGATGTTGCGGCGGTATGTCCCAGATGAGTCTCATGTGTTGCAGTGGGATTCAGTTCAGTTGGATGAGGGTTTAGCCTTAGTTGAGGAGCCGGCAGCTATTTTGGCCAGAGATGTCAGGAGATTGAGGTCTCGAGAGATCCCGGTTGTTAAGGTTCAGTGGAGGCACCGTCCAGTCGAGGAGGCTACCTGGGAGACCGAGAGAGATATGCGGGCCCAGTATCCGCAGCTGTCTGATCCTTCAGGTACCCCCTTGACCTTGACTTTCGAGGACGAAAGCCCTTTTTAGTAGTGGATGATGTAATGACCCTTCCGGTCATTTCCACGTATAAGTTTTGAAGTCAAGCAAATCGACAAAAGTTATCGTAAGTTAATTAACAAATTTCCTGAACTTTGGGTAAATTGTATCAGGGCTTTTCTCCCAATATATAAAGATTTAGAAGTCCCCCGAGATACCAAATCGAAGTTCTACGAGTCTAGTTTCCAACGCACAAAACCTCACGTCCAACTGATCTCGAAGTAAAAAGTTATGACTGTTTTACCGCGGACTGTCTGGCAGAAAACGGGTTACGAACCGGGTCGCGAATCGGGTCAGGTTAAACGCGATTTAAGCCTCGACTTCACGTTTTAAAATGCCATTTCAGTTCCGAAACAGTAATAAAACATAAGGGAGGATCCCGAGAGAATTCTTGAGTATCAAAATCGTGCGTTGGCAAATTACGAGCCTAAACTTAAGAATTTTATTAGCATCGTGCGTGTATTTGAAAATATTTTATTTAAAAGTTGAATTTGGTAAAAACTATATTAGTATTGCCTTTTCAAAATATTTTAAAGGTTTATGGGAAATATTTTTGAAATGTTATAATGGTTTATGTATTTATTTTATAAAGTTTTTATACATTGTATTATTTTAACGGAGATAGTAAAATTAGTGTCTTGAAATTTATTATTATAATATAGTAGGTTTTATTGGAAATGATTTTCTATCAATTATGGTATATTTAAAATATTATATTTATTTTACCACGAATTTATGCAATACCCGAGTATATACTTAACGGGTCGAGTTGGTTGCCACCTCCACTTCCACGTGGAAGTGGAGGGCTAACACAACACATACCAAGCTTGAAAGGTGGCATCACCTAACCATTTCATAGTGCTAAATTCTAAATAATTATGTACTAATTAATTTACTTGCTAGTTGCTGCCACTAGTGTTCAGCATGCCAACTTAATCATTTGGAGCAAATTGCAAAGGCAATTGCTGCCAAACGAAAATAACACTTCTTTGAAATATAATTGTGGTGCAAAAATTACCACAGTACATCATTCACTTGTCACGTTAAAAGTTGATTCCAATAAGCAGGATCTTGATAATTTATTGGATCACCAAAAAGAAAATTGATTATCTACGTCAAATTATTCAAAAGCCCGAATTCGAGATTAATTTTATTTTGGAGGTTCTCGGAGTGGTTCCGGCTCGAAAACCATCGTTCTAGCAGCTTGTCGTCGGACGACAGGTAGGTTACGGTTTAATTTTCCCTAGACTCCGCATATATAGAATAAAATTGTATTAATGGGCATCCTTGGGTTGGTTTATTAGGTTGGTACCAAAAAGGACCTCAAGACCGCGTATTATTCAATGTCCACGAGCTATTTTTATTCCTCGAGTTGCTTGTAACTATTATGCGGATATATTTTATTTATCTCTGCCTTGTGGTCAACTTGAGGCTTGTTGACTCACTGGAACATAGAATGGGTGGATTTTGGGAATGTCCCGAGTCCCGGGCATAGTATTTCCTTCAAAGCTGGTTATTGCTTGCTGAGTAGCTGTGGGCCTGTGCAGGGTCGATAGGTTGATTGTGAGCTGCGGGGCAGCTATTGTGTGTGATCATACCATTTCCATGCATATAAAGAGGTTTTATCCATGTTTTACTGTGGTTTTGGCTTCGGGCCTACTGGCACTGTTTTCTAAACCTTGCATGGCCCGGGGGGCCCGTTTTTGATGGAAATGATTTGAAAATGGTTGATTTGACTTGTGAGTATTCTTGGGTAAAAGAAAGTAAAATTATGTTTTAAGACACCAGTTTTACTACTACACTAGACTCGGCAGGGCCGGAGTGCTAGTTGAGTTTTCTTGCTACTTGAGATGATTTTTAGCCTCGGTCGGACCGAGCACTTGAGATGAATTTTTTACTGTTTAGACCCGGTTACGCCCGGGCACCCTTGGAGGGGTTTTTGAGACATTTTCCTACTACTTTAGTCCTGGACAGGGTCTGGGCATTGCATATTCGAGACTGGGTCTCCATCCTGATACCGGACTTACTTCCGGGCGACATGTTCTGATACTGAGTTTTAGTATGGGGTCTGGGACCTCCATGGACCTTGCCATCCGGGCCAGGGGCTACGGGCTGCGTGTGCCGGTGGAGGGGTATACGGTGGAGTAGAGGTATACGGGCAGTGTCCTTTCATGGAACCTATCTGCTGGGCCGGATCGGCGCCGAAAAGGAGGTACATACAGAGATACCATGGCACTTGGGGGAATTTCTTCATGCCATCATATCATTCAATGTTCGAGGTTTCACCCTTGTTTGTTGTTTGCTGATTGTACGCTCTGGTAGTATGGGATGCCGGAGGGTTTGTTTTCACTTGTTTGTGTTCCTCGGTTGTATGGGCGACCGAGGGACTGTAGGTAGACTCTTTCTATTTACTTGTAGAATTATTCCCTATTATGGATAAGTATGAGATTGGTATGACTAGTTGAGTTTGATTCATGTCTCTGAGCATGCCTATTATTACTCTTTCTCTCTTCTTCTTACACTTGAGGTTACCGGTATACCGTCGATTTCGTAAACTTATTTTGTATACACTGTTGTTGCAAGGACCCCAGGTGCGTTATTTCTTACTTTCACCTGTGCCTATGGTGTGTATATTTTGCTTACTAGCCTCATATGTGGTTCTGTTGATTTCCCTCTGGGCTAGTTCCTGTGTACCTTTCGTTGATTTCTGTGACTACTTGCTTCTACTCTGTCTATTACTACGCTTTTATCTTATATGTGCCCAGTCGGCCTATGATACCTACTGGGTACCTTATGCTTCTTATTTGGTGCTCACCCCTACCCCATGCATCTTTGGGTGCAGATCCTAGCGTGGGCCATCGCCGTTAGATCGTTGTGATTCGTGCTTGGAGATCTGTTGGGGACTACTTCAGACTGAGGGTGAGCTCTTGGCGATTGGAGCTTAGCTTTAGTTTATCTTTTGCTTTATGTACTTTATTACCATTCAGAGACATCTGTATATATTCTTTTGGATCGTTTGCACTCCATGTATGTAGTTTTGGCTCTGTACTATGATACCAGGTCTTGGGGTTTGGTTTAGTTTCCGCATCCGTATATATTTATATCCGTGTTATCTATTTTATTCGTCTTGTTCCCTTATTTGCTAGATAGTAGCCCATTACCAACTGTTCTGGGCTACAAGGATTGGTTCACCTACCGGGGGTTGTAGGTGCCATCATGACCGAGAAATTGGGTCGTGACATAATGTCTAATGGCTACTCGTGTGATTTTGAATAGAGTAATTAAAATCTTCTAGGTAAAAAATTAAAGAGCTCCATCTAATAACTTCTATGAATATACACTAGGTTGTACAAAAAAGTCATTTTTGGATCAATCCAAAGCCCAAAAAAGGTTTTTAAAAGGTTAAAAGGTCCGTTGAGCGCCTCAAGGCTATGTCATAATAGATTCGAACACTTGCCCCGGATTGACTTCCAGATCATAATTTCTCTAGTAAATAACTAAATAAAATAGATAGATGGGAGATAGAAAAATAGAAGAGAAACGAACTAATTATAGAAATATCTGTCTATCTCTAAGGTTCACTAATTATTTGACTGTTGGCGGGTCTCTTTGTATGTGTTATCTGGAAAGAGGAGGACTCAATGATTATTCATTCGCCGGAACCAGAAGTTAAATATTTTGTAGATAGGGATCCCGTAAAAACTTCTTTCGAGGAATGGGCCAAACTGGGTCATTTCTCAAGAACAATAGCTAAAGGACCTGATACTACCACTTGGATCTGGAACCTACATGCTGATGCGCACGATTTCTATAACCATACCAGTGATTTGGAGGAGATCTCTCAAAATGCATTTAGTGCACATTTTGGTCAACTCTCCATCATCTTTCTTTGGCTGAGCAGCATGTATTTCCACGGTGCTCATTTTTCTAATTATGAAGCATGGCTAAGTGATCCAACTCACATTGGGCCTATTGCCCAGGTGGTTTTGCCAATAGTGGGCCAAGAAATATTAAATGGTGATGTAGGCAGGGGTTTTCGAGGAATACAAATAACCTCTGATTTTTTCTAGATTTGGCGAGCATCTGCAATAACTAGTGAATTACAACTCTATTGTACAACAATTGGGGCATTTGTCTTTGCAGCGTTAATGCTT